>JAACNH010004310.1:0-24631 GCA_019447015.1 Hymenochirus boettgeri | reverse complement strand
AATATCCCCTTTCTCTAGTCTATAACTACGTTATGAAATATCCCCTTTCTCTAGTCTATAAATACGTTATGGAATATCCCCTTTCTCTAGTCTATAACTACCATAGAGAAAGGGGATATTTCATAACGTAGTTATAGACTAGAGAAAGGGGATATTCCATAACGTATTTATAGACTAGAGAAAGGGGATATTTCATAACGTAGTTATAGACTAGAGAAAGGGGATATTTCATAACATAGTTATAGACTAGAGAAAGGGGATATTCCATAACGTATTTATAGACTAGAGAAAGGGGATATTCCATAACGTAGTTATAGACTAGAGAAAAGAGATTTCATAACAAAGTTATAGACTAGAGAAATGGGATATTCCATAACGTAGTTATAGACTAGAGAAAAGAGATTTCATAACAAATATATCGACTAGAGAAATGGGATATTCCATAACGTAGTTATAGACTAGAGAAAGGAGATATTCACAACGTAGTTATAGATTAGAGAAAGGAGATACTCCACAACATAGTTATAGACTAGAGAAATGGGATATTCCATAACGTAGTATAGACTAGAGAAAAGAGATTTCATAACAAAGATATAGACTAGAGAAATGGGATATTCCATAACGTAGTTATAGACTAGAGAAAGGAGATATTTCACAACGTAGTTATAGACTGAGAAGGAGATATTTCACAACATAGTTATAGACTAGAGAAAGGGGATATTTCACAACGTAGTTATAGACTAGAGAAAGGGGATATTTCACAACGTAGTTATAGACTAAAGAAAAGGGATGTTTCACAACGTAGTTATAGACTAGATAAAGGAAATATTTCACAACATAGTTATAGACTAGAGAAAGGGGATATTCCATAACGTAGTTATAGACTAGAGAAAGGGGATATTTCATAACTTAGTTATAGACTAGAGAAGGGATATTCCATAACCAGTTATAGACTAGAGAAAGGGATTTCACAACATAGTGATAAACTCAGAAATTCCTTTCATTTCTATTTCTTTCTTTTTCCCTTTTCTTTTCTGTTTTGTACTGTATCTCTCCTAGAGTTTCCAAAAAAGTTTGGTAGATAAATGCAGGACCCATATTTAATAACGTAGTTATAGACTAGAGAAATGGGATATTCCATAATGTAGTTATAGACTAGAGAAATTGGATATTCCATAACGTATTATAGACTAGAGAAAGGGAATATTCCATGATGTATTTATAAACTAAAGAAAGGAGATATTCCATAACGTGTTATAGACTAGAGAAAGGGGATATTCACAACGAACAGTATTTATAGACTAGAGAAAGAGGGGATTTAATAATACAGTTATGGACTAGAGAAAGAGGATATTTCATAACGTAGTTATAGACTAGAGAAAGGGGATATCCCAACGTAGTTATAGACTAGAGAAATGGGATATTCCATAATGTAGTAGATAGAGAGAGAAAAGAGATTTCATAACAAAGATATAGACTAGAGAAATGAGATTTCCATAACGTAGTTATAGACTAGAGAAAGGAGATATCTCACAACGTAGTTATAGACTCTGGAAAGGAGATACTCCACCATAGTTATAGAGAGAAATGGGATATTCCATAACGTGTTATAGACTGGAGAAAGAGATTTCATAACAAAGATATAGACAGAGAAATGGGATATTCCATAACGTAGTTATAGATAGGAAAGGAGATATTTCACAACGTAGTTATAAACTAGAGAAAGGAGATATTTCACAACAAGTTATAGACTAGAGAAAGGAGATATCACAACGTAGTTATAGACTAGAGAAAGGGGATATTTCATAACATAGTTATAGACTAGAGAAAGGGGATATTCCATAACGTATTTATAGACTAGAGAAGGGGGATATTCCATAACGTTGTTATAGACTAGAGAAAAGAGATTTCATAACAAAGTTATAGACTAGAGAAATGGGATATTCCATAACGTAGTTATAGACTAGAGAAAGAGATTTCATAGAAAGATATCGACTAGAGAAATGGGATATTCCATAACGTAGTTATAGACTAGAGAAAGGAGATATTTCACAACGTAGTTATAGATTAGAGAAAGGAGATACTCCACAACATAGTTAAGACTAGAGAAATGGGATATTCCATAACGTAGTTATAGACTAGAGAAAAGAGATTTCATAACAAAGATATAGACTAGAGAAATGGGATATTCCATAATGTAGTTATAGACTAGAGAAAGGAGATATTCACAACGTAGTTATAGACTAGAGAAAGGAGATTCACAACATAGTTATAGACTAGAGAAAGGGGGATATTCACAACGTAGTTATAGACTAGGAGAAAGGGGATATTTCACACAACGTAGTTATAGACTAAAGAAAAGGGATATTTCAATATGTAGTTATAGACTAGATAAAGGAAATATTCACAACGTAGTTATAGATAGAGAAAGGGGATATTCCATAACGTAGTTATAGACTAGAGAAAGGAGATATTCCATAACGTAATATAGACTAGAGAAAGGGGATATTTCATAACTTAGTTATAGACTAGAGAAGGGATATTCCATAACCTAGTTTAGACTAGAGAAAGGGGATATTTCACAACATAGTGATAAACTCAGAAATTCCTTCATTTCTATTTCTTTTTTTCCTTTTCTTTTTCTGCTTTTTGTACTGTATCTCCTCCTAGAGTTTCCAAAAAAGTTTGGTAGATAAATGCAGAGGCCCATATTTAATAACGTAGTTATAGACTAGAGAAATGGGATATTCCATAATGTAGTTATAGACTAGAGAAATTGATATTCCATAACGTATTATAGACTAGAGAAAGGGAATATTCCATGATGGATTTATAAACTAAAGAAAGGAGATATTCCATAACGTAGTTATAGACTAGAGAAAGGGGATATTCACAACGTACAGTATTTAGACTAGAGAAAGAGGGTATTTAATAATGTAGTTATGGACTAGAGAAGGATATTTCATAACGTAGTTATAGACTAGAGAAAGGGGATATTCCATAACGTAGTTATAGACTACAGAAAGGGGATATTCCATAAAGTAGTTAAAGACTAGAGAAATGGGATATTCCCTAATGTAGTTATAGACTACAGAAAAGAGATTTCATAACAAAGATAAGATAGAGAAATGGATATTCCATAATGTAGTTATAGACTAGAGAAAAGAGATTTCATAAAAAAAGAATAGACTAGAGAAATGAGATATTCCATAACGTAGTTATAGACTAGAGAAATGAGATATCTACAACATAGTTATAGACTAGAGAAAGGAGATACTCCACAACATAGTTATAGACTAGAAAATGGGATATTCCATAACGTAGTTATAGACTGGAGAAAAGAGATTTCATAACAAAGATATAGACTAGAGAAATGGGATATTCCATAACGTAGTTATAGACTAGAGAAAGGAGATATTTCACAACGTAGTTATAGACTAGAGAAAGAGAGATATTTCACAACATAGTTATAGACTAGAGAAAGGAGATATTTCACAACCGTAGTTATAGACTAGAGAAAGGAGGATATTTCACAACATAGTTATAGACTAGAGAAGGAGATATTTCAAACAAGTATAGACTAGAGAAAGGGGATATTTCACAATGTAGTTATGACTAGAGAAAGAAAATATTTCACACGTAGTTATAGACTAGAGAAAGGAGATATTCCATAACGTAGTTATAGACTAGAGAAAGGAGATATTTCATAACGTAGTTATAGACTAGAGAAAGGGGATATTCCATAACGTAGTTATAGACTAGAGAAAGGGGATATTTCACAAATAGTGATAAACTCAGAAATTCCCTTCATTTCTATTTCCTTTTCCCTTTTCTTTTTCAGCTTTTGTACTGTATCTCCTCCTAGAGTTTCCAAAAAAATTTGGTAGATAAATGCAGGACCCATATTTAATATGTAGTTATAGACTAGAGAAATGGGATATTCCATAATGTAGTTATAGACTAGAGAAATTGGATATTCCATAAATATTTATAGACTAGAGAAAGGGAATATTCCATGACGTATTATAAACTAAGAAAGGAGATATTCCTAATGTAGTTATAGACTAGAGAAAGGGGATTTCACAACGTACAGTATTATAGACTAGAGAAAGAGGGTATTTAATAACGTAGTTATAGACTAGAGAAAGAGGATATTTCATAACGTAGTTATAGACTAGAGAAAGGGGATTTCCATAACATAGTATAGACTAGAGAAGGGATATTCCATAAGTAGTTATAGACTAGAGAAAGGGAATATTCCATGACGTATTTATAAACTAAAGAAAGGAGATATCCATAAGTAGTTATAGACTAGAGAAAGGGGATATTTCACAACGTACAGTATTTATAGACTAGAGAAAGAGGGTATAATAATATAGTAGTATAGATAGAGAGAGGTATGTATACGGTTAGATAGAGAAGGGGATATTCCATAACGTAGTTATAGACTAGAGAAAGGAGATATTTCATAACGTAGTTATAGACTAGAGAAATGGGAATTCCATAACGTAGTTATAGACTAGAGAAAGGAGATATTTCATAACGTAGTTATAGACTAGAGAATTGGGAATTCCATAACGTAGTTATAGACAGAGAAAGGAGATATTTCACAATGTAGTTATAGACTAGAGAAAGGGGATATTTCACAACATAGTGATAAACTCAGGGGTCTGGGCCAAATTCCTTTCCTTTCTATTTCTTTTTTTCCCTTTATTTTTCTGCCTTTTTGGACTGTATCCCTCCTACAGTTTCCAAGCAAGAGACACACCATTATACATGCAGGACCCGTTGGAGGAGTGTGGCTTTACATAGCTAAGGAGTCAGCAGAAGTGTTACTATGTAATCTGCAAATTTCAAGAGTTTAAAGGCCAAACCTCAAATGACAATTCAGTTTCAGGGTCCTGCGATCAAAACATATACAGGGAGATGTAATATCCCATGCTAAAGGGAAATAAGTGCAAAGCCCATTCTAATCAAATATTGGGTTAGCAAGTGTTTTGTAATCACTTTTGCATTGCCTGCACCATTTTCAAAGACCTTTTTAAATAGCACAGTGCAAGCAAGTATAAATATGGCCATGATTATTGTGCTTGTTTTTTGCATTAAAATTAAAGGCATGTCCACCCCTTTTTTTAACTTTCTCAGGTACGTAGGGCTTCCTCCCCCAGCCCGACCTATATTATTATGTGCAGAAATTTCCCCGATCATTACTTACTTACCTCTTTCCTCCGCGTACGTCCCGGCCCTCTGCTTGTATGAAACTGCAAGCAGGGGGCCAGACTGGCAGCCGCGTCCATGATTGGCTAGAGGCAGCCAATCACGGACGCAGCTACTGGCAGTGGAGAACGCCGGAGGAGAGATGTATGGTAAGTAATGATCGGGGGGGTTTCTGAACATATTAATATAGCGGTTGGGCTGGGGGAGGGAGCCCAACAATACCCCAAAGGGGTTTTATGCTAAGGGGAGGGAGAGCTGCTCTGAGCAAACCAAAAACCGATGAGAGGACGCCTCAGAGGCGGAAACAATTTCCCTCCTGCAACGCTCATGGTAGCCAGTTTTGTGGACTTTACAGGACATTACAGGAGAACCATTTGGAGCTGGGATGTAAGGTAAGGATTTTATTACACTACACAGTGGGGCCGCAGTTGGTTAATTCTAGTTTTGGGGGTGGACAATGCCCTTTAAAGCCATGCAAAAGATTGCAACTTAACGCTCATATTCACATACAATAACTGTTGCAAAGTGGTTACAACATTGTGCGAAGTGCAGTCAGCACTTTTCATTGCCATACTTATAGGTTAACTAAGGTTAACTATAGGTTTTCACAGCGCCTTACTATAGGTTAACTACAGTCAAAAATATAAACCTCGATCAATCATGAAAAAGTTTGATTTATGGTCATAAATGCAAAAACACAAACCCCCAACAGGACACAGGTACACACACCTACTGACCTACCCTTCCATTCTGTAGCAGCTATACTTAGGAGTAACTATAGTCAAAAAAACTCATTTTGATTAATCATCTTGAAAGTTATTTTTTATCATCCACCCTAACACAGGTACCATTTTATACCTGTGGCAGCCATATTTAAAGGGTAACTATACTCAAAAAACTAACTGTTTAATCATCAGCAAAGTTAATTTTTATCCCCCAACCTGACACAGGTACACACACCTACTGACCTATCCTTTCATTCCTGTGGTAGCCAAACTTAAAGGATAAATATAGTTAAAAAACAAATTTTGACAAATCATCAAAAAAGTTGTTTTTTTATTCCCAACCGACACAGGTAGACATAACTACGATCTACCCTTCTATTCCGTGGCAATCATACTTAAAGAGTAAACTATAGTAAAAAAAACATACAAGAACAATGCCTGCTTTCATTGCTCATAGCAAGAAAATAAAGTTTTAAAACTTGTAGCACAGACACACACGCCCTTCCAAAATGCAGCCTTTTAAGCCAAATATAAAGTTTTTACTTCATCCCTTTTTAGTTTAAATTAGTTCTGGGCTATAACTTTAGAGTGAAATGTCCTTTAGGTCTACCCATTGAGTTGAGTAGGGAGTCAGAAGGGGAAAGCCAGACAGGAATTGTGAGACAGACTTACTGGTAGTAAGGTAGGGTTAACTCACAGCAACCCAGCATATAATAAGTTTCTTTAAAGAAAATCAGTGACACTATATGGAAAAAAGGGAAAATAAAAATGCACTAACATTTTAACAGTATGATAGCTTAATAATTTCATGATCTATTTACTTTAAGATTGTTAAACAAAGCTCGTGTAGCATTACCTATTAACAACACGTATTATTATTTCACAGAAACTGACATATTAGGTTTTATCAGACTTCTCCAGTTGCTTTAACATAATGACTATAACGGTTTATCTACGTTTTAATGGGTTTTTTTTTTGTTTTTTTTTAAAGGAATGAATGCAAAAAAAGAAACTGCCATTCAAAGTCTCTTATCAACAAACAGGGACTTTCATGCAATGTCATTATATTTAAAGGTTACGCCTGCAGCAGCAGACTTGAGGAAACAGAAAAGAATAGCATTTATTTAAGAGTATGGGGGGGAGCACTGTCGATTGCCGAAATCTGAGTGATGCAATTAATTACTGGGACAGAGATTTTCCCTTGCTAAATGTTAAAACATAAACTATCGAATAAGGATCTCAGAACATTGCTAGGAACTGATCACTATAAAAACAAGCACATTAAAGGCATGTCCACCCTAAAAATAAACTTTTGCTATAATAGGCTGACAGGAAGACAATTACAGACGCGGCTGCCATCAATGGAGAACGTCGCAGTCAGGATTGTTGTTTTTAAAGAATTAAAGGGTATGTCCACCTTAAAACCGTTTTTTAATATATGATTCCCCCTGTCCCCCTTCCTCAACCGCCTCATTATATTCTTAGAAAGTGCCCCAAACTTTACTACACTCCCCTCTTCCTCCGCCACGACTGCCGGCCCTCTGCTTGCGAGAAATGCAAGCAGAGGGGCGGAACCGGCAGTCGCATTGTGATTGGCTGAGCAGCAGCCAATCACGGACGTCGTGTGTGGAGTTCATTGCGGCGGGGGAAAGAGGGAAGGTAAGTAAAGTGTGGGGGCACTTTCTAAGAATAAAAAGGAGGGTTGGGGCTGGGGGGAATCATATATCTAAAAGATTTTACACTAGGGGAAGGGAATCCGGAGAGGGAGGGAGGGAGGGCTGCAGTACGCATGCCAAACTTCTCCCGGAGGCCAGGTGAGGCATGGACTCTGCTATCCTCCTGGTGGGCAGTTTTTGGGACTTTGGGGGGGGGGACTACAGGAGAACCTTATGGAGCTGGGATGTGAGGTAAGGATTAAACACACTACACAATGGGGCCAGTAGTGGGGGGGATTATAGTTTTGGGGGTGGAATGCCCTATAAATCGGCGGTGTGGTTCATGCCTAGGAGCAACGGGCAAAGGATAGGATGACGGATGGTGGGTGAGGGGGGGAAGGCCCCTGCGCATGTCCCTTATCAAGGTAATGAAGTAGCAGGCACCGGATGGCTCTCCTGCTCTTCACTTTCTGTAACTTTGAACAAACAATACAGGAGAACCACTAAGGAGCAGAGATGTAAGGTAATGATTTTTTTTAAACTACACAGTGGGGCCAGTATGGGGTTAAATTTAGTTTTGGCGGTGGACATGCCCTTTAAAATAATACATCCTTGCAATAGCTACTTGTAGTCAGCAGTAGGTATTGATATGAATGTTTGTCCAAATATAACTAAGTAACCAGTCACTGGATAGCCGACTTATTAGCTATCCTGTATATTTAACATTACAAAAATAAACGCAGGTAGAGGTAGATAATTAAGTAAGTAAGGGAGTAGAAGCTACACGAGGGACAGATCGCCCCTGCAAACAGTGGCTCTGGTAGATGGTAATAGGATCTTCTACACAGCTATAAATTATTCTAGGCTTTTTTCACACGAACGGCAGCTCTCAATGTCACACTAGCAAAACGCTACATGCAGCGTTCCTTTAGCAGCAAACATCTGGAACCGGTTGGAAAAAACATGTAAAAGAAGCCTTTGCGTGGCAAAGATGTAAAACAGCATTGTAGAGACTGAATCTATTTAAGGGAATGTCCACCCCTCTGGGAAAAAATTAGTATATTAAGCAACCCCCCCCTTAACCTAGACTTCGTTGTGTTTCCAATGATTAAATCTGCTTACAGCAAGAGAACTATACTTACAAGTTCGCGACCCACTGCCGCTTTCTGTCTCTGCACTCCGCTCTCCACTGTGGCTGCTGTGTTTCTTCTGTTCGAGCAGCCGCAGTGGAGACTGCTTAGAGTATGGCAGTCAGTGATTGGCCATGATGACACTGTCACAGCCAACACTAACTGCCTTACCCCGAGGGGTTGAGTGCAGAGCCACGGCTTGTAAGTACAAGATCTCTTGCTGGGAGCAGAGATTTAATCATTGGAAACAAAACAAAGTCTAGCTTTAGGGGGAGTTTGCATAATATATGTATGTAGTATAATTTTATTTATAAGCGCCACTTGGGTACGCAGTGTTGTACATTAAAAATACAGAGTATACAAACAAGGGGATAAGCCACTATACAGATAGATACAGATAAAATTCAATAAAATGAAATACAATTTCGGTTATTCGGTTAAGAAAGCATATATGTAATTATGTATAAGTTGATATAAGTGCAACAAGCCTTGACAACATTAGGAATGAGAAACCCTGCCCCAAAGAGCTTACAATCTAAGTGGGGGGAAGGGACAACATTCAGATACAAGTGTGTGGGGGGGGATGAGTTCAAAGTGCTTAAAATGGCTAACAATCTTTGTTGTGCTGATGCTCAGAAAGGTAGGAGGACAGTCTAGATTGAAGTATTAATGGATGCCACCAAGCGAAGCAGAGAGAGGGAGAGAGTTCCAAAGGTAGGAGAGCAGCAAGAGAGAACGGTTTAAGGCGGGGAGGCAGCAGTGTTAGTTGGGGGTCTGTGGAGAAGATTTCCTTGCGAGGAAAGGAGGGCACAGCCAGGAACATAAGGGACCAAGAAAGAAGATAAGTAGGGAGGTGCAGTAGAGCGAAGGGATTTAAAGGTTAAAAGTAGGGTGTTAAATATGATTCTTTGGTTGATGGAAGCCACCTTCTCTTGGAGGAGAGCGAGATGATCCGAGTGCCGAGTTTAAGATAGACTGAAGAGGAGAGAGATGAGAGGCTGGGAGTCCAATTAGTAGAATGTTAGAGTAGTCAAGACAGGAGATTTTAGTAGGGGGGAGAGAGAGAGAAAGGCGGATCTTGCGAATATTGCGGAAGAAGAAAAGACAGGTCCTAGCGACATTGTCAATGTGATGATGGAAGGAAAGAGAGGAATCAAAGATACAGTAACTCCAAGGCAGCATGCAGATTCAACTGGGTTTATGACCATATTGTCAAGAGGATGGGAAGGGAGGACTAGGTCCCAGTTTTATGTACTCTTTTTCAAGAGGGTGGAAATTCCCTTTAAAAATGTACTAGAGTTGAACCCGGTGTTGCCAGTGTACACATATTTTTACATGCAGGTGGTGTTGTAGCTTAGATGGAAGAGACAGGGACAATAAGTGCACAGTGGCAATGTACGTCATGTATTTAATAGCTATGCATTGAGGAGAGTGACATTGCATTGGGTGGGTATAGCACATGTTTATTACAAAAACCTTATACACAACGTTATCAGTTTTTCCACTTAGAGCGTAAATACACAAATGTTGTGGTGAACATACTGTGAATATGCTATGGAATTTGTTGTGGAAAAAAAATTGATTGCTACTGAATACCACAGCACTTGAGTGACTGATGAAGCATGTGACGTGCTAGTAACATGCAGAGGAGATGTAATAAAGTTTTTATCGTTAAAAATTGTGCTAATTTTGCCCCAACTAATCAGATGTTAGCTTTCAAATGTAAATAAGATCTGATTCACATCACCAGTAGTAACATACAGGGAGATTCAAAAAAGTTCTTATCGTTTAAAATGGTGCAAATTTTTCCCCAACCAATCAGATTTATTTAACATTTGAAAGCTAACATCTGATTGGTTGGGGCAAAATTGCACCATTTTAAACGATAAGATCTTTTATTGAATAACCTGTTAATCTTTCCAGGGTTTATATTTGTATATAAATATGATCTATATCACACAATAGTAACTTCGTCTTTCCAGGGTTTATATTGTATATAAATGTGATTCATATCACCAATAGTAACATAGTCTTTCCAGGGTTTTATTTTTAAAACCTTCAGGAGCAAATTGTATGTCTTACAGACCTTAAGGGAAATGTCTGGTTCCCTCTGTTATAGAAGCTGTTCTGTGTGTGCAGCCCTCTGAGTGTTGTAGCCGCTACATTATGCTGTTGTTGTGTCACTGAAGTGGACTCTGTGTCTGTTGTTGAAGTCGGCAGAGCAAGAGCCCAGGCCCTTCATCTGAGTTACTAAATTGGGGAATCACACTCTGTGACATGCAGGTTTTATTGGTCAAACTGGACTTCATGGGCGTCGCTGTTATGTGGGTGCATTCGGGGGGTGTCAACGTATTGTGGACGCATTCAGGGGTGTGGCTGTGAGGTGAGCGCATACATACCTACATACAAGATTTCTCTTTATATAGTAGATAGATGATGGAAACATGAACAGAGATCAACAAAACAGATCTAAAACCAGACCAAGCATGTTCTGGTTAAAATAGGTTTTATTACCCCTTTTAATGGATGGATAATGTCTATAGAAAAACCATCCCCAGTGTCCCCAGTACATGGAGGAAGACTTCTGAGTGGGGAAACAGTAAAAAAGAATCTGATGAATCTACATCAGCTTCTGTAGAACTTAAGGAGGTAATAATTCTTGTTGTTACAAGGTATATATAGATACAAAATAACAAGGATTGTGGAAGCACTCCAATTAGGCTAATTTACAACTACATTTAGCGGAAGTGCTTACTGATTTATATACATTTATACAGACATAGAAAAGATAATCAATGCACATTCCTAAGCTGCATAAATATCATATTATCTGCACACTGGATACTTTATAAACAAAGGGGTTTAGTAACATTACTGTGATCACATGAATGAAAAGCCTTCCAACCATGTCAAGGTAAGCCCAGTCTGGAAGGTCCTAACTTCTAACCTTTTTACTTCAATTACCATTAGCAAACTTTTGCATTTCTATAGTTGTGCACTGGATCCATACAACAGGCTTTCTCACTTCCCCCCAGCCCTTTGTCTTTTAAAATGAGGAAGAAGAGGCCATACATCCAATGCTTTATATTAAAGGCATAGGACCTCCCATAAAAGTGGCGTGTTGGGGGTGCTATTACCACATGGAAGCAATAGATACATACAAGGTTGGAGTGCTTCACACAGACTGTCACGTTTCCAAAGGAAGTGGCATATAAGTCTTGCAACTTCCTACTTCCCTACTAACACTCGGAAAATGTTTTGATTCGCTAACACTGCTATCAATCTAAATTAAGCACACCATTGGATTTAACACTAAAAGGGAAGTGATAAATATGTTCTCTTTGTAAGCTTCGATTGCCTCCTGTAAAACCATCCTGGGGTGTGGCTTAACAGTTCATTTAGAAGATTCCATTACAAAACAGGAGTGGGGACTACTAGGTTCTTTTATTATATATTTTGCCTTATTACATTTCTATATACATGTCATTACTAATTTGTTAATATTAATAATAACTGTTAGTGCTTAAACATCACAAACACTGTCCTATGTATATTACTTTACCACCCCCACCAACATAGTACCTCAGAAAAACCCATGTATTCCCCATGAAATTATTAAATTTATTTAAATAAGGGAAGGGATTTTTTTTTTTTTTTTTAAAGCAGTAAAGATTCTTTAAAGGAATTTCCAAGATTTTTTTGCCTACATACTGGAAGGAGTGTTGTTCAGAAAGATGTTTAATATCCTTAAACTATACATTAGACACTTCTAGTGTAGCCTTAAGTTCTACCAGCAGAGGTCCTATTAACTGACTATATTTAGTGTGACTGGTGCCTAAACCGAGCACACAGGGAGGAAGCAGATAAGAGTGAAAGGACTTGAGTTCATATTTCTCCTTACTTACAGAGACTTGTCAGGATTCTCGATAGAGAATACAGAAGAAGAGAATAAAAGTGGGTCTAGCACATTAGTTTTTCGTCATCCTCTATAACCATCTTAGCTCCATCATTTAATGGTCCCCTTTCCTCAGTTTCTCATTGTTTACTATTTATATTCTTAAAAAAAAAAATTTGAGTTGGACTTGCTTTTTTCGCTATCTGGATTTCATTTTCTAGATTAGCTAGTTTACTTGCTTTCTTGCACTCTTATTACAGCTTTTATACTTTTGTAAGCCTGTTCTTTTCCCAAAAATGTAAAGGCTATTTTTTCCCTTTTTTACACTATATCATGATCACTATCCCCTAAGCTTCACATTACCTCCATCTCTAAAATTAGCTCATGCTTATTAGATATTACCAGATCAACAACGCATACTGTCTACACCTTGGCTATGTTGCAACATTGCTCTTCACACTAACAATTCTGGCCACATGTACACAATAATTTTTCACTGTTCATAGTTCAGATTCTTTGCAATTATTTATGGTGACTCAACTGTAAAGATCAGTGATGAAGGTTAGATCTTACTAATACCAATGTTTTAGAGGACAGTACTTATACCTCTTGCTCTCCCTGCTCTGGTAGCACCCCTCGCTTTGGGGGCAGAGCTATGATGCAGTGATGATACATGTGGGCATGCTTTTTTTAATTTTAATATAGGCCAGAGTGCCCCCGAACAGAGGACTGCCCATGCAAATTGCCCACACAGACTTGTACATATAGGTTGCCCACAGTGACTAGTTTTCCTGCCTATCTTACTTAGGCAGGAGGCAGGATTTGAACAAATCACAGCTACTGTAGTAGGCCGGACAGCGAGTCTTTTTTTTTAAGTGTCATCTGTTTACACTGTTTACACACAGGGCCGCTGCCTGAGACAAGAGTTCACACTGCCTCATGTTAGCGGCCCTTACTTTGGGGGCAGGGCTCATTATGCAGCTGATGATTTAAGTGGGATGATACCCAATACTTGGAGTCAGAGCAGTGGTGCTGGTGAGTGTCGCAGCTCAGTGGTGAATAGGAAAAAACACCATTATACTGCAGCTAGAAGCATGGTTAGAGTCCTTTAAAAGAGGTAACAGTGCTGTTTTTAAAAAGCCCACTTGTATGGACACCAGTTTCTTTTAAAGGGTATTGAATTTTCAAATTAAATACATAAAAAATTTAAATTACATTTAAATACAGCAAGATCCCACTGCCTCCAAAACTTTTTTCAGATTTTAAACTGAGCTGTAGATTCTGAGAAAAATATTTGAAAACACAGCATTTACAGGGAAAGACCTGTCACTCAGAAGCAGAAATTATATGTGACCGATGCCTGACCACTTTGCCCGCCTGCCAGCACACTTTCTGCAACATTTAAGAAAATCAGCAGAGAAAAAAAATAGGGGGAGGGGGGGGGAGAGATGTGTAAGCAAAGCAGTGTCCATGGTGAGGCTGTGCAGAAATTTAAGTGTCGCAGACACAAAGGCAGTGAGTTAGGGAGGGTGAGGGGAATTAGGAGCACTTACTAAACATTAATAATTTAATGTCAAAGCGTAAGCCAGATAAATATATGAGGACCACACATTTACTTCTCTCAAATTGTGTTTCAGAAAATAATTGTTCAGTGAGTATAGGCCTTGTATAATATTATTTGATGTAAGTGCCTTCAGCCTTAAGCTATGCCAAAAATGTGATTTTTGTAACTGCATACCAATCCTAATTATGACAGCCACTTTTTACCTAGGGAAATTTATAAACTGTTGTTTTCGAGGGGCCTTCAATTAGATAATTAGTTATGCCACTCCACGTTTTGCCGGGTTATGTTCGAGACTTTGTGTTCCTCCTTGATATATCGCTTTTCCGAACATTTTTTTGGCCCCCCCTACCCTTTTTTCTTTTAAGCTTGTTAATTCTATGCACGACAAGTTTCTTAACGATAAATGTCCACCGCTGTTTAACCCCTTGCTCCCCCCTGTTCTGGACCACCTCCTGTGTACCCGACTTCCTATTCCTAAAGCGGCGGGAGGGGTCTCGCAGTGCTAGTACGGCTGTTTTACTTCGCCCTTGACAGGTGGCGAGAAAACAGCGATACTAGCCTCCCCACAGAAGGGCAGGGCAGGCAACGCGGCGGTTGGTCGACAAGCCAGGGAGGCACACCCACAACCCCCTGCGGTGGCGGAGACCACCCACCACGCTTCCCAGCAGCCCCTCCCAACCCTTCCCCGCTCGCGGCAATCCGAAACGGGGAGGATAGGAGGGCTGCCGGGAAGGGCAGCAGGAGGGTCGCGACACACACCGCGAACCCCCTCCCCAGCAATCCTCCAAGCCCCACGGCCCGGCGCTCACCGGGAGGGAGCGCGTGGAAAAGGGGTTGGAGGGCCTTTTGGGGTCCGCAAGCTAACTGGACCCCACTCCCCAGCACCTATTAGGCTTTGGGCAGTACAAGTGCCTTTGGCGGTGGTCACCCCCAGTTGGGCCTTAAAAAGAGCCCTGGCGGGTCTTCTTTCGTCTTCTGCGGCCGCAGATGAGCCGCTGGCACGCCGGCCTCAGCGAGCGATGTTGCCAGCCGCTCTTCTTCAGCATCTATGCGATGGCATCTGAGTTCGCAGCGGGTGCACCTCTTTAATGGTTTGTGGAAAAACCCTAATTCATTTATGTGGTCAATTTTTAATAATGCTTACAGTACAATCAGATTACTGGAAGTCTGAAATCTGATTGGTTAACTGTAAAGCAGTAAGCAGATTAAAAATGACCACAAATGAATTAGGTTTTCGCAAAAAAATATAAAGAGGTGCCTCGCTGGGAACTCAGAGCCATTCGCAGTAGATGGCTGAAGGAAGAAGCGGCTGGAACATCGGCTCGCTTGAGGCTGGCAGTGCAGCGGGCTACCTGGCTGGCCGAGGAGGTCTGCCTGGATCGGCGACCTGAGTGGGGTGGGGTCGCCAGCATGAAGACGTTCGTCGGATCAAGACGCCGGCAACATATGCTCATTTGAGGTTGCCGGCGCCCCGCCAGGGCACACCTCTCGGGGGTCGGCGGAGCTGGTTGGTCGCCGGAACTGGAAGAGAAGAAAGAAGACGCCGCCCCCAAGGGCTCTTTTAAGAGCGCACACGGGGGTGACCCCGCCAAAGGCACTTGTAAGTGCCGCCAAGGGCCGGGGAGGGGGGGTCCCGTGTTCGCGCTGGGGAACTTAAGCCCCAAAGGCCCTTCTCAGGGCCCCGCTGGAGGGTGCCTCCCACCCTCCCAGCGGCTCTCTCCCTTCCCTCCCCAGGAGGCAGGTCGGGGCGGGAGGCTTGGAGGGGTTTGCTGGTCGTGACCACCTGCTGCGACCCCTTCCCGGCAGCCACTCCTAGCCTCCCGTTTCGAGATTGCCGCGAGCGGGGAAGGGGTTGGGAGGGGCTGCTGGGAAGCGGCGGCGGGTAGTCTCGAAGCGCGGGGGGTTGTGGGTGGGGTGGGAGTATGCCCACCCCCTTAGCAGAGGCGTCTGGAGGGATTTTAAGTCCCTTTCGGCGATACTGTACGTATCGCCGCAAAGGGATTAAAATTACCGCCAAACACAGCAGGCGCGATACATATCGCGGCAATGGCGCTCGCCGTTAGAAAATACGGCGATAGCGCTATTTTCGCTGGTGGCGCGATGTGCGGCTGTAATTTTTTTGAGCTAATTTCGATTTTTTATAAATATCCCCTAAACTTACTGTATTTCTATATTTAGCATTTTGTTTCATTTTTGTATACCATGCGATTTGCAGTTACTTTGTCCATTATTTTCTTTAGCACAGCATTAGTATAGGTAGGACAAGTGGTTGAGAACAGTGGTCTATACTTCTGTGCTACTCTAATTCCCCATAAAATTGAGAAAATGTTTATATTTAAATAATACAGCATTGAAACATAATATCACACAACATATTTACTACAGAAAATAAATTTTAAAAAAAAAAACAGGTTAACTCTCATCTTCACTGCTGCTCCAGGCATCCTCAAAAGCAGGATTAACATGTGCTGTGGTCAACTTTTTAGTCCTCATCAGGAACTGGCTCACGAAGTGCAGGTATCCATGCAAGAACATTGCAGTCTTGCTGCCACTGTATAGCTCTTGAAAATGATGCTGAAATACACAGCAATCTACATTGTCATAATGTCTCTTACACACTTATCTTTTCCCCAGCATGGATAGTGTATACACAATGTACTATCACGTGGAACAAAAACAAATTCTGGATTACAGCCCACAGACAATGGGAATTTTAGACATTTTCTGCTATCATTACAAAACTTTGCCATAGGGACCAAGGTATTTTCCCCAGTGCACTATTCCATTGTCTCATCCTATCATCAGTTCTACAGTCAAAAGATGGAGGCCATCACCGTAAAAGCATAAACCATTAACTCTACCGTTATGAGCAGTGTTGCTGCTTCCGATGAAGCTTAGACTTACTCAACTTATGCTGGTCCAGGGTTATCAAACACCAGATGCTTTGCGGACATCATAATTGATTTGCTGTCAGCACTGAGTGCTTAGGATATAATCATACAGTGGGGACCAACAAACTGCCAAGACTTCCCTCTGTGTCCTTGCAAAATGTGAGAGTTGAAAACAGATTTTAAGTCACATAGCTGAACTTTGGGGGGTTTTTCGTACCAACTGCAATTAAACTGTGCTTTGTTGCTAAGGGAGGACATATGGTTGTCTTATAAACTGTTTTTTCAAAATGAAATATATTCAGCCAGCCTGTAAAGAGTTTGTATCCCATCTTCAGTGTCTTGTCAAGATGAGCTTGATGTAAAAATCCCGTGTCATGAGGATACCACTGAACGGTTTCAACACTAAATGGTGATCATCAGGGTGGGCTTTTACCCACTTACACAGTGCTTTACATGTATAAGATACGTTTTGTCGGACATTAACAAGATCATAAAACAACAATTACACCCATCAGCACCTCCAGAGAGCATGAATCTTCCTTTACTGGGTCAATATCAAGAGTGGTAATGCCATTCGTGTATTCTTCTACATCCCTATCTTATTCAACTCTAAACTTAGCACTCGTTTTGTTGTTTCAGCACATTTGAGACGAAAAGGGTTATCTAGACCCAGCTGACGTGACACCTAAAAATCCAGCATTCTAGAAGTTTTGCATATAAATTAGAATCTTACAGTTGTCAAGATGTTAAAGAGATAATGAAAAGTAAAAAATATATATATTGGTTGTTTGAGTTATCTTTTATTGGTGTTGGCAGGTTTATCTCGTCATTGTGTTCATCTGTGTTTTTAAAACAAGCAGATTCAGATTATCATCATTTTTGTTAGTACCTGCAAAAAAATAAAAAGGATAAAGCTCAAATGTCAAAATGCATGTGTAACAGACAATTTTATTGAAAACAGCAGTTCAGAAAACATATGGGGCAGTGCTATAAACAATACATACAAGGTAGAGGCTCTCAAAGAGAAATACAGCGAAATGACATTTATATTTTAAATCACAAATTTGACATTCAGTGGTTTAAGGGATCATCAGGCATTTATTCTATATGCAGGTTAATATAGGGTTAGAAGGAACTAGGTATGCGCCTGTAATGTATTATGTTTTTTTGGTAAAAAACAGAACTGCTAGATCCTCAATACTCAGTTTTCCAATAGATTGAAAGAAATAATTACATAAAGATTGTGTTTGCTAGGTCCTGTCCATCATCTTTTTCCCAGGGCTGTTCTAGTCAATCTAATGCACTAAGCAAGTCTCCATAGTGCCCCTTCCCAGCTGAACTTCCCACCCTACCACCTCGAGATTATATTGTTTACAAAAAGATAGGCTACAGGGAACTAGACTCGGTAACAAGAATTACTCTATGGCATTTATGGATCCTTGGTCTTTTTAAAGAAAACTTTTTAAATGGTGCCTCCTCACATGAATGGTGCTTATGCCTAAAAATGGAAGTTCCTTTTCCCACAGTACAGGCACCCAGACTGGACATAGTATCCAAAGCCAATCGGTAATGTATCACCCTGGCCATAGATTAGATGTGAACCCACCATCACTTACTGGCCGCCAGGTACGAGGGAATCGCCTGTGGCCCACAGCCCATTTCACTCAAGCAGAGAAAAATAAAAACTCTAAAACGCAAATAACAAGTAAAAGGGACGTATGAAATACAATGTTTATAAAACAAGGAGCCATAGAGCAAGATAGATAAGTAAAGTGGATGATAATAGAGATGAAATGTTAGGTGGGCCCTAGGTCTCAGATACCTGTAGGCCCCATCTCCTATTGCTTTGATTTATTGTGTAAGGCTATTGAAGACATAAGGGTATACTATCTTGAGGCTGACACCGAGCCCATAGCCTAGGACTATAGAACCAATAAGGAGAATTATTAGGAAATAGCCATTTCCCCACACTGCCACTTCTGCTGCTAGGACTCAGAGACCGGAAACGATTTAGACAATACCGGAAGTACTTTCTCCTTTCGTACCCCAAGCTCATCCACACCCTAAGTAAGGCCACAGACTATAAGGATGACGTGGAGCACAGCAGCAATCCACGAGCCTTGGCAGCACACGATTCAGGCACCGCCCTCAATTAAATATGAATGCTATGGACCAAAGGAAAACCGCCCCTCGTGTCCACAACAAGAACAGAACAGGAATTGAGACCCTTTCCATCACAAAACGCGTTTTTTAAAGTGTACACTTGGCTCCACCACACACGTACTGACAGGGACCAACCCAGGGTAGGAGCAGGATTGGTAAATCACACTCAACTGGAGGCGGTACCATTACTGGCCACTCCCATCACACACGTTGATTAATTTAGCTCCTCCCGATTTCCCCGAGTTGTTGGTTGTAGTGTGTTTTATATCTACTGAGTGTCATGGTTCTGGTGGCGGGGTCGTACTACGGCTTCCCTCCGGGGTCTCTGTCCCTTTTACTAACAGGAGTCGCACATTACCACCGTCCCAGGCCAGTGAGGAGAAGGACACCCCCGGCCTGGCCGTTCTTCCGGATGGAGAGTGTCACTTCTACGACTGGAGGACAAGTGTATCCCGGGGAGGCGGTCGATCGGGTACCGGTGTCTGATCATTCCCTGCACCTCAGCAAGGCTAAAAGTGAGTTTTCTCCCCCTCAGCTTCCCACCCTGCTAGCGTTAGTGGTTCTCCTCCTATTGGCTGGGACAGGAAGTTTACATTGGAACCACTGGACATGTCAGCGACACTTACTGGATTAGTATTACTGTATACACTGTCCTGTACAAGATACCTGTTACATGTCCTGTAAATATACCGTATGTACAATTGTACAATTAACCGTATTACACTGTCCTGGAATATACCGTAGTATTACACTTCTGACACAATATACCGTTATATTACACTGTCCTGTACAATATACCGTATTACACTGTCCTGTACTATACGTAACAATTCCTGTACAATAACCGGATTACACTGTCTGTACAATTACCGTATTACAGGTCCTGTACAATATACCATTACACGTTTTTTTCCTGTCCTGTCCAATATATATTTGTCCTGTCTGTCCAATTATACACTCCGTCTGTACGTATGCCGCGTTACACTGTCCTGTAAAGTAGCGCCGTTACACTGTCCCGTACAGTATGCCCTACCCTGTCCGTACAGTATGCCGCTTACCCTGTCCCGTACAGTATGCCGCGTTACCCTGTCCGTACAGATGCCGCGTTACCTGTCCGTACAGAGCGCGTTACCCTGTCCCGTACAGTTTGCGCGTTACCTGTCCCGTACAGTATGCCGCGTACCTGTCCCGTTACAGTATGCCGCGTTACCCTCGTCCCGTACAGTATGCCGCGTTAACCTGTCCCGTACAGTATGCGCGTTACCCTGTCCCGTACAGTATTGCGCGTTACCTGTCCGTCAGTATGCCGCGTTATCCCTGTCCGTACAGTTATGCCGCGTTACCCCTGTCCCGTACAGTATGCCGCGTTTACCTGTCCCGTACAGTATGCCGCGTTACCTGTCCCGTACAGTATGCGCGCTTTACCCTGTCCGTACAGTAGGCCGGCGTACCCGTTTCCGTACAGTATGCCGCGTTACCCTCCTACAAGTATGCCGCGTACCCTTGTCCCGTACAGTATGCCGCGTTACCCTGTCCAGTACAGGTATGCGTTAACTGTCCGTATACTGTGCGCTGTCCTGTATTAATGTGACGTTCTGTCCTGTATACATGTGCCGCGCTCCGTACGATTCTGTGTACATGTATAAGTGACGCTGTCCTGTATACTGTGACGCGTGACGCGTCCTGTATACTGTGAGCGGTGACGCTGTCCTGTATACTGTGGCGGTGACGCTGTCGTATACTGTGCCGCGTGGGTGCGGTGGCGCGTGACGCTGTCCGTTATATGTGCGCTGACGCTGTAGGATAATGTGCCGCGTGACGCTGTCCGGTTATATCGTGTGCGCGTATCTGTCGCGTGAAGCTGAGTTCCCGTGAAGCTGTCAGACTGTGCGAGTGGTACCGTCCGGTATACTGTGCCGCGTGCGCTGTCCGGTTATACTGTGCCGCGTGGCGCTGTCGGGTATACGTGCGCGTGGCGCTGCTCGGTGTATACTGTGCCGCGTTGGCCGCTGTGCCGGTATACTGTGCCGCGTGGCGTGTCCGGTATACTGTGCGCGTGGCGCTGTCCGGTATACTGTGCCGCGTGGCGCTGTTCGGTAGTACGGGGCCGCGTGGCGCTGTCCGGTATACTGTGACCGCGTGGCGCCTGTCCGGTATACGTGCGCGTGGAGTCAGGTTCTACGTGCCGCGTGGCGCTGTCCGGATACTGTGCCGCGTGCGCGTCTGTCCGCGGCGCTTGTCTAGTACTGTGCCGCGTGGCGCTGTCGGTATACTGTGCCGCGTGGCGCTGTCCGGGTACGTGCCGCGTGGCGCTGTCCGGTATACTGTGCGAGAGTGGCGCGTGTTCCGGTATACTGTGACGCGTGGCGCTGTCCGGTATATGGGCAGCGTGGCGCTGTCGGATTATACTGTTGCCCGTACCTCGATATGGCGCCGCTGTCCTGTACTCTGTGCCGCGTGACGCTTATGTACGGTATACAGCGGCCGCGTGAGAGCCTGTCGGTTATGACTGGGACCGCGTGACGCTCGTCGGTTATTACTGGGCCGCGTGACCGATGTCCGGTTTATATATCTGCGTGCCGCCGGTTCTACTGGCCGAGTAACGTTTCGGTATACGGGCAGCGTGACGTGTCC
Source organism: Hymenochirus boettgeri (assembly GCA_019447015.1). NCBI lineage: Eukaryota > Metazoa > Chordata > Amphibia > Anura > Pipidae > Hymenochirus > Hymenochirus boettgeri. Next base: position 2,757 of record JAACNH010004310.1, on the reverse strand, counting down.
GGTATATAGAGGGCAGCGTGCGCTGTCAAGTTATACTGGGCAGCGTGGCGCTGTCCGGATAACTGGGCACGGTGGCCTGTCTCGATACTGTGGGGCTGGTCCTGTATACTGTGCCGCCGTGACGCTGTCCTGTCATACGTTGAGCTGTCCTGTATACTGTGCCGCTGTCTGTTATACTGTTGACGCGTCTTGTATACTGTGACGATGTCCTGTATACTGTGACGCTGTTCCTCGTATACTGTGACGCTTGTCTGTTATAACTGTGACGCCTGTAAGTGATAATGTGGACGATTGGCTGTATACTGTGACGCTATTGTTCATTGTATAATGTGAAGTGTCTGTTGGATACTGCGCCGCGTGCGATGTCCTTGGACACTGCGCCGGGCGTGACGCTGTCCTGTAAACTGCGGCCGAGTGACGCTTTGTACTGTACGCGCCGGAGTGACGCTTGTCCTTGCTACACTGCGCCGCCGTGACGCTGTCCTGATCAACTGCGACGCGTGACGCCTGTCCTGTACATCTTTTTTGCTGCGAGTGTGACGCTGTCCTGTACAATGACGACGAGTGACCTGTACCACGTACACTGCGCCGCGTGACGCTGTCCTGTACACTGTTACGCCGAGTTGACGCGGTCATGTACACTGCCGGTGACGCTGTCAGGTACACTGCGCAGCGTTTGTACGCGTTCATGTACAATGACGCCGATGACGCGTCCTCTAACAATGGCGCCGCTGAGCTGTCCTGTACACTGCGCAGCGTGATACAGATGTCCTGCACACTGCGCAGCGTGGATGACGCTTCCCTGTACACTGCGCCGCGTACGCTGTCCTGTAAACTGCGCCCGACGTGACGCTGTCCACTGTACACTGCGCGGCGTGACGTCGTTGCTGTACACTGAGCCGCGTGACCGCGGTCCTGGGGTTACTGCGCCAGCGCTGACGGCTGTCCTGTGTATGATTTACGTGCGTGTGACGCTTTGGGTATGTTGTACTGCGACGCGTGTCGCTGTCCTGTGTACTGCGCGCGTGACGGGTCATGTGTATGCCCGAGTGGACGCGTCCTGTGTTACGCGCACGCGTGAAGCGTAATGTTGTGTATGCGAAGCGTGACGCTGTCTGTGTAACTGCGACGCGTGACGATGTCATGTGTGTACTGAGACGAGTTGAACGCGTCCTGATGTACTGCGCCGCGGATCCGTCATGTTGTCCGGCCGCTGGACTGTATATAAATTACCTGTCCTACCGTCTGTGACTGAAGTAGCTTCTGCGTTCGTGTCAACCAAGTGTTCCTCTTTTCTCTGATCTAGCCGTTCGTCCTCCGGAGTTTCGCCTTGTGACCCGCACGCACGATATTGCGCCATGCTCCCTTCTACCCAGTTTTGTATGATGTACCGGGTCTACTGGCATAAATATAACGCGTGACGCTGTCTTACCACTGTTACCGGTGACGCTGTCCTGGTACACTGTTACCGGCGTGACGCTGTCCTGTACACTGTTACCGCGTGTGACGCTTTCCGTACACTGTACCGGTGACGCTGTCCTGGACAGCGTGGACGCTGAATGTAAACTGTAAGAGTGACGCTTGTCCTGTATAATAATACTCTGTAACTGCAAATATATCCGTCCGTGGCGCTGTGGACGTATAATGTAATGTGTGAACTGCATAATATACAGCTTGACGCGGCTGTATTGTGTGTCCTGTATAATTACAGTGTGACTGCATCAATAGAACGCGGGACCGCTGTCCTGTAACTGAACGTGTGATGTATGTCCTCTGTATACTGTACAGTGTGATGATAAGAATATTAGGTGGCTAATGACACTATAATGTATAATATACCGCGTGAACGCTGTCCTGTTTATACTATGCCGCGTGGCGCTGTGTGGTACTTATAAAGTATACCGTTGACGCTGTTGTACTGTATGTAATATACCGTTGTGGGGTGACGCTGTAGTAAATTATAACGCGTGACGCCTTGTATGTATATAATATCCCGCCGTGAAGCAGTGTTTTTTCTGTACTTGTATAAGATACCGCGTGACGCTCTTGACTGTATATAATATACCGGTGACGTGTGTACTGTATATAATAGACCGCGTGAAGCTGTAGTATATAATATAAGTTGTTTGTGACGCTGTTAACTGTATATAATCTAGTGGTGTTGGTGTTTGACTATAATTTACTGTGTGATGCTGTACTGTTTTAATATACCATTCTGACTGTATTAATACAACAGTTTAGTATACTTTGTGGCTGTATAATTATCGGTGTTGACACGGTACGTATATACATTGGTGACAAGCTGACTAACATGTATATTATTATGGGTGTACGCCACGCGGCGGGCCCTCCTGGAAGCTCCAGCACACCCTAAAGTGCGACGCCGAGGCGACGAGGCACTCCCCGAGTGAGTAAGAGGGGAGGAGAAATGAGAACCGGACTGGCCTAGGAGCGGGATGGCGTGATGTGAGAATCACCAGGAATGACAGGTTTGACGTGTATAATCTTACTCATCATATCAGTAGCCAGTTAGGGCCGCCGTGCAGCACAGTAGGGATTCAGCTACCATTGTAACGGATGTGTTTTTCAGTATACTTATCCTTTCATTCATGACACTGATACACCAGTCTACATATGGGGATGACCATGTTCTTTCCCGGTCTTGTTTTCCCCCATCACTGGGGTGGTTTCTTTTTTTTCTTTCAGTTTTTGCCAAAGGCATTCCTTCAGTACCGTTATATGGTGTTACCCAAGGGA
>JAACNH010004309.1:0-24632 GCA_019447015.1 Hymenochirus boettgeri | reverse complement strand
AGTGAGTTCTGTGTTTTATAAGTAGAGATGTCCGGAATGGGAAATTTAGTTCCATTTTTTGATTTACGGAACACGGGAAAAAACACGAAGATCAGAAAATCTGAAAATGGGAACTTACTTTGAGTTTCAGTTGTGTTTTCACGGGTAGTCGAACATTTCAATGGTATTGGTACATTTGGTAACCCGCGAAACATACGTCCTTCCGAAGTCCCAAAATCGAAACGATCGGCAGGATTCTGAGAAGAACGTTCGGATTTCGGAATCCTAGAGGTTCTGTGATCCAGATCCCAATCCATCTCTAGTTATAAGAAATTCCTATGCTCCTGAATTCTCCTTCTAGCTGAAGAAATGGGCAGTAGAAAATTATATCAACAAGTCACATCATACATGTGCATTACATCTGAATTCCTTGTCCCAAGAGCTTACACGATATATCAGATGGATGCTACCTGTGGACAAGTTTGGAAAGAATATAGAGCAGTTTTTTTTTATTGCTATTATTAGAATAAAAGATTCGATCAGTAGACAGTTAACTGATTACATTATTATTTGCCAGCTAGGAGAGATAATTAAAGTGCCAGGACAATAGCATAAGGTGTGCAGTTATATAACATTCTGGTCACACTGCAGACATAAAGTCAGTTTTTCAATTTATTCTAGGTGCGAAAAATATGGGCTACAGGAGACTGGGTATTCTTCCACGTGGAAGACATTCAGCTCTTCCACTCCGAGGACTGAAACGAGAAGGTAATGAAGTCTATCATAGGGAGCAGGCCATGTGACTATAGGGATGCCCTTGAATTGTTACTCTCCAACTTTAAGCTAGGAACACACATGTTCAGATCATGCTTAGCAGGATCACAGACATAACATGTAACATGCTAAGGTTCTGTCTTTAGATCTGACAGATGTAACACAGACCAAAGCCAAAGTTTTACAATTTTAGGGGCCTAGCCAACGGTAATTATGTGCAATTAAGGTGTGTACCTTTAAGTGCACATTAAGTACCGTGGGCTACCTATTACTACGTACAGGGAGCGACGGACTGTGGCCAAGAGAGATTTTGCTCTTTATGACCATTCCCGATGCTGATGCAACGAGTGATTCGCCTGGGGAACAGTAATTCTTTGTTGCATTCACTATAATCACTGACTTTAGTGAATCTAATAATTAGTTCTGTGATGTTATAATCAACTATACTAGAAGTACTGCACTTGTACCAGTTACAGCTGGCAATAGGAAAGCATTTCATTCTATGATGACAAGAATCAATTTTGCACAATGCATAATGATTGTACAGGTGCATATATAGGATATCTGCTCCACTAGCTAAAACTATAACCAATATTTCTATAACCAGCGGGCCCTGCAGTGCGTAACTGTGAATCACTGGCGGCCCTCCTGGCAAAACTATGATGCTTCTCATATATTGTATGGTTATGCATTTTGTGGTATTGATGTTGGAGATAAGTAAACTAAGTAATGTTTGTATGGAAGGTTCCCTGAGAATTACACCACATGCTGCACCAGACATTAAAGAGTGTGTGAAAAAGAGGGGAACACACTGTTACCGTCAGTTTGTGCTTACCACTTACAGTTAGCGGTCCGAGTTACTTTTAGTGAAGGTTATTAAGAAACAATAGGTACATTTTAGTTTTTTTTAAAAAGTTGTAATCACCGTCATATTTGATTTGTTCGTGAATTTCTATCATAGGGTTGTGCTACCTCCTGCCATGCTTTCAAAACTCAAGTTCATTTATTTTTAGTATGAGAGGAGTCCCACATTCTTGGTGCGTGCCACTAAGCAGGAATTCCCAGATCAACATTATCAAAAAAAAAAAAAAAAAGGAAAGACCCCTGTCACTCAAACGGAGAGCGCATTTCAAGAGCATAAGAATCATTATTCAGCCACAATCAGATATACAGCTGAAGGAATTCAAGAGTCTCACACAGGTTTTCAGTAGGAGTCTCTTCCTGCTCAGGAATCTGCATCCACCAAGTTTACAGCTACCCAGTCTATTGTATCTTATCAGGGGCCAAAAAATGACTGTGAGGGGCCCTAAATAAAACCTGCAGGTACCACTCACGGACACACACCAGAACAAACACAGCAAAACAATATTGGGGACCTACACTCACAGGAAATTCACTATCCAATCAAGAGTCAGAGGAAGAAAGAAATTCCCTTAATAACCACAAAACGTCTAACTATGATGGTGGCACAAAGAAAAATTGCGGGAAGTGTCCTAACTCGGTCAGAAAACGTAAGGAAGCTCCATGGTGGGCATACGCCACTCATAGATCCCAATCCTTGCCATTTCCAGGGGTCACGCACAAACACACGAACTCATGGATAAAGAATACTACAGTCCAAGTCCAGAATGTACAAATACTGAATCGTTTGGCTGTTTGTGAAGTTTCCAATAAACATTACCACGGGCCTTTACATTCTATGTAGGAAAAAAATCAGGTTAAGGGTCTAAATATTTCCCACCCCAGTGGCAGGCCCATTAACCCAAAACAGTCACCTAACATATTTAGAATGCGCACGCAGTGGACGGTTACTTGAATTACAAGTGCCAAAAGAAAGCAAGGTATTTCTCATCTCTAGATGTTTGTTAGGATGCATGTGTGTGCCAGTGCTATACTTTCATATTCAACAAACTTTTATAATTTCATCTCTATATATCTCCTTTTCCTCACAAGATACAGCCCAAGGGCAAATGCGAGAGGTGAGCAGGGCATGAGGGGCCCTGCTAATTCACTTCAGAACTGGCTGAAAGGCACAATTCCTGGGTTTGGAACCCCAGGCTCAATACCGTATTACTAGAGTAATTAGTCGAATGTTTAAATTTAAAATTAGCCTGAGAAACCTAACCTCTTCTGACCTTTTATACTCGAGTCAAGTCCTTTCGTGAAATTACAGATAGATAACCAGTAGGTGGCGACTGTGTTAACCTGCATAGAAAGTTACAGGAGCTGATCTGCCCTTAACGTAAGGCTTCGTGTTATCGGCGCTGTGCGACTCACTTAGCACTGTCACTGGATGCTGTAAATATATGGGTATCTAGTTTGGGGCAAAAAACGCTGCTAGTACAGTGCAAAGGACGCTTGAAACTCCAACTCTACAGGTGACATTTTAAACTATGGGGTCAGAAGAATCCTTTACTATACGGGGGTTCAGAGTTCACTTTTACAATATGGGGGTCAGAGGGCACTTTACTATATGGGGTCAGGAGACTGGTAAATGATGGTAAGCCTTAATTAAAGTTTACTAACCTTGCCACTCCACATGTTAGAAATTGAAACTCCAGCAACAAAGCATGTGCGGGTTGTAGTTTCCAAACACAATGAAGTGAACAAAGAATTAGAGGTATGGTACGGATTTGGGCTAGTACTGTATGGGTTCATGTATGGACTTCTGCTGTCCAGTTTTTAAAGGGCAACTAAAGCCAAAAACAACACAAATCAGAACGGCAGTAGTGGTGATAATTTCTCCATCGAATTATACTCGAAGTAAATCATGTTTCTACAAATTTTCAGGTAGTGCCGTTATATGTAAAAAATAGGGTACCTCGACTGATACTAGGATTCGAACTTAATACTCGTAACAGTATATACGGGTAAATACTGAATATTTCTAGAGCAATTATAATTTTAGATTGCCCTCCCCCCTTATGCCACCTATCCAGCCCCATTCCAATAAAAAAAATGCATATAAATAAGTCTTGCCTACAAACAACACAGCATCTTGCCTTACATTACTGTACCCCATAACGGTTCCCGCGATTTTATTAACATTTCCCTATAGTGACTTTTGATCGACTCGCAGAATTGCATGTGGTCTTTTCACACATGGCAAAGCTGTTTAGTAGGGCCAAATACCAATAGTTTTCTTCTACCAACAAATTTACGATATGCTCAGGTAACTATAGGCAGAAAATAAAGTGTACCAGAACACATATCTGTGGAATTGAAATATCAGGCAGGATCAGGTAAAAATTAAGTGAATTTCCAATTTTTTTTTTACCAGGTTTTTTGACAAAATTATAAACCAAAAAATTATCGGTCATGGCAATGAATTCGATATGATCAACCAAAATCATAAACACTGGGCGATGCTGGTAGGGAAAAAGAAATATCGATCTAGGCGTACCTAGCTTTGACAGGATAGGTTTCACTCAAAAAAATGAACCTATCCATTTTGCCATTTAAGTAAGAACGTCTTAAATTAATCCAAAAACTGGAATAGTTCACTTTCTAAATAAACAGTGCCTTTAAGGATAGATACCAAGCAATAGCCACTTGTATTAATCTACAGAAACCATCAGATTTGCTCTTTTCTAGCTTACAAACAAATACCGGTATATGTTTTAATGGATTTCTGATATGGGTAGCACAGGCAAACTTTTCACTCTGCAATGTTACCCCTTTGTTTATAAGAAAATTTAGTGAATGGAACATATTGAAAATATTGAGGATAGAATAAATATTATATTTAAGGATGAATAGTTCACTCCTTTATGCATTTAATGACCTTACCTCCTGCTTCTTCAATCAATTTACAGCGAACAAGTGTAGTAGATATTACCTGTTGACAAGATCACACGGCTTGCCACTGCATAGGATCCCGGACTTGCTTCCTGCTTCACCTTTAACTGTAGCAGGCATTGCACACTAATGTGCGCTATAGTTAAAGTAAAAACAGGAAGCGCGTCTGGACCTGTCAAGGCAGAGCAAAAGGAGCAAAAGTGAACTAGTTACTTGTAGAATAACTACCCTGTTATGTTTCCTTCTTCTGCTTGATACAGAACTTACCAGTGGTTAATTTAAAGTTAAGTTATTTTTTAATTGTCGAGGTGGATCAATTTCTCTTCTTAAACTTCCCATCCATGGGGAAAGAAAACCTTTACGTTAAAACAAGGTAAAAAAATACGAGCTATAAAAAACATGCAGGGAGATTCAATTAAAGTTCTTATCGTTTAAAATGGTGCCTAAGTTTGCCCCAAACCAATCAGATTTATTTACACATTTGTGAAAGAGTAAAATCTGATTGGTGAGCAACAAATAGCAACATTTTTAAACGCATGAAGAACTTTATGAATCCGCTGCATGTTTTTTATAGCTCTGGTATTTTTATCTCCTGTGGTTTTCTATAGGGACATTACCGTTAAGAAATCATGGACTACTTACCGTGCGTGATGTCCTGCGAGTGAGATTAATCTGGCATGCTTCATGGGATCGCATAAAGGTTAAGAAGCACGTTTGTTATGTAACTTCTTACTCTATATTGTAAAGGCTTGCTATCTCCCACCTCCCTGGGGTTGATGATGTGGGAGGAGCTAATCAAATGAAACCTTTTGAGTATGTGACCAAAGAGCATATTGAGTAAGGTTCTGCTCGAAAAGCTTAAGGCGGATTGTTTCAGTGTTTGCCGTCTTGGCCAATAAGAGATTTTTTACAGTATATAGTTAAACATTTGGACACTGACATTCTTCATAATCCGGCTGTGGCTGACAGTGCGTCGGAGGAAAGAGGGAAGGCAAGCTAGAAATCGAGGGGATGGGGGACTTTCAAACAATAATATCTATGCGGTGAGGTGGGGGAGCATGCCCTACCGCATATCAAAATTTTGTATAAGGGGTGGAATGCCATTTAAGTGAATGTTACAGTGGAAAATATCATTATTTTTTAAAATTCTATTTTATATTTTGCCATCACCTAAATTATTCTACATATTTTCTTCCATTCTTTGCATATTCCTGCTGTTGACATAGATGACCTGAACATTTCAGGTTCTGTTAATGTTGGAAGGATTACTATGCCCAGGCGCCAGACCAGTAACGGTCTTTTAGGGTCTTGCAAAAGAGGAAGTCAGTATGTTGTAGCATTACAAGACAAAATGCTGAATTGGCAAGTTGAAGTTCATTAGGATGAAAAAAATACTGCTCTTTTTTCTTTTCATTGAAAGTATATGTAATTGACTTGCCCCTTTGCATATTGGATCGGCTTTTCCAAAAAACATTGGGAACAGCTAGACACGTACGTAACTGATCGTGTAAAACCACATTAACCCACATTAATATGACTCGGATTAATGTGGGGTTTACCTATTTTAGGGATATGAATCTCCCCCATTATTTTACATTATCTAATAAATATTTTGTATCACAGCGTGGATAGCCAAAGTGCTACATGAGGAGTTAAAAAATTCCCGTATATGACATTATCCGACCCCGCGTGCCTTTAATGATTGATTGTCATGTGTTAAAAATAGATTTTCAATTGAGTTTTAGGTTTTATGTCCTTGTGGGTACCTCTCCGATATGTAGGGAGGCAGACCGGTGTTCGATTGTTTGTAAGTTAGTAATATGTTGGTCGATATTAATTGGGAGGTATAGGCATTCCAAATTAAGTTTCTATACTGGTGCGTCCGTGGGTTTTTTGGTTCGATGTTTAAAATCCCCACATTCGGGTAGTGTGTATCGTGTCATTGATAACTGTTTTATAATATTAAAAAAAGTACAAGGATATTCATTATTTAATTGTTATTTACATGTATATAATGAGTTGCAAATATAGTGAAGATGATAGAATCCAGCCAAGTATATTGGATAATGAGAGGGAAAATAGGCCTAAAGGAAATTGTGGATGGGATTGTTCCAATACCTATATCATCAACTCGTATGGATATGTCCCACGCGTTTTTGCGCTCCAATCACGTTAAGTTGCTATTGCAAGTTCCCACTATGTGCGCTGTGCTCCAATCCTATATTGAAAAGCAGTGTTTATGCACAACTTTTGTGCATATCGCAGGTCCAATTACACAGTGTGTTATTGGAGTGCAGTGCACATAGCAAATAATGCAAGGCAGGTGGGTATTGTAAAAATCCAGCATGTGCTGCGTGTTGTACTAGTGGAACCTAAGTCACTGTGGCCATTCACACATGTAATTCCAACAGACATGGCAGATCACACAGATAATATTTTCCGTTGTTCCCAAACTGACGACCAATGCCGCTAGGGCCGTTGTCAACACGCGGTTCGGTCGGTTTCAGCCCTACACAATAACGATAATGGAGCATAATTTTGTGTTATAGGAAACCTTTAGCTGCATACAGTACCGCGATTAACAGTGGTGTACGAACCTTTAGAAGGGGCATGAGAAGCAAAGGTCTCTGTCTTGCTGATTGGACACTAAACTCATGCCAGAGATTGGAAAACTTCAAATGAATGCAAACGCTGCAAGGCTGTGAACTCAGATAGATATCAAAATGCGACCAGACAGAGTGCAAAAGGAGAATTCAACTGTTGATAAATGTAAGGTGATGATTTGGGTTAACATCCTGTTGCCCATCTACACCATAAATAACTTTGTTAGTGAATCTGTAATGTTAAAACGATTTGGGGGTTTGGTCGATCACAGACTTAGCTGTAGACACAAGGCAAGCCGACAGCAACAGCTAGAGCTATGCAAGATATTCGTTAGTATAAGAGGGGGAATAGCTTCAGAGAGGAAATATTATTCTTCTCCTCTTTACAGGCACTGTAAGGCTCTCATTTGGAATATGCAGTACACATTTGGAATCATATACAAAAGGGACAACTGGAAATGGAAGCAGTTTAGAGAAGGGCAACTAAAATAATAATGGGAATGGAGGGGCTTTAAAGGAACACAAAACGGGATATTCCATCCGTTTCTATGATTAACAGGAGGGAGAACGCTTATTTCCACCTGACATGTGTGAATAATAGGACGCTCGGAGGACACTGGAACTACATCCTCCGCTCCACTTGCAGCTGCTTCTGCCAATGACAGCCGTGCTGTCCCGACCAAGGCTATTCTTAGGCGCTCTGCGCGCCAATACAAAAGATAGGCCACTTGGTCGGGGGACAGCCATGTGGGGTGTCAGGCCAGAAGCATCTGCGAGTGGCAGTGCGGTAAGGTAGTTCTGTGAGTGTCCCCCGAGCGTCCTATTATTCAGAGGTGAGGTGGGAATAATTGCTCCTACTCACGCCTCCTGTGAATAAAGAAAGAAGGAATACATTACAAATCCAGTTTATGTTCCACTAACTATGCAGGCCGATTAGACAAGCGGTGTTTACATTGGAAGAAGCAACATTGCGTGGGGATATTATCACTTTATAGAAATATATTAAACAGGAATTGGCCATCATAAAATCTCTGGTGCATTGTCACTAATAGGTCATATCAGAGGACACATGGACATCCTTAAGATGAAGAAAAGAAGTTTCATCTTCAGGTTAGGAAAGGTTTCTTTACAGTAATAATAGTGAAACCATGGAACGTTCCAGCAGTGTTAATGGAAATGAGTTAATTGAATAGCTTAAAAAGTGGCCTAGAAAAGTTATTAAAACTAAAAAATATTGAGAATTACTGGTATTAATACATTATACTGTAGTTCTGGTTGGTACAGAGATACTATATAAATTGGAATACTGGTTTTAATACATATACTGTAGTTTCTGGTTGGTACAGAGATACTATATAATTGAGGAATTACTAGTTTTATACATATACTGTAGTTCGGGTGGTACAGGGATGCTATATAATATGAGAATTACTGGTTTTAATACATATACTGTAGTGCGGTTGTGGTACAGGGATACTATATAATATTGAGAATTACTGGTATAATACATATAATGTATAGTTCTGGTTGGTAAAGGATACTATATAATATTGGAATTACTGGTATTAATACATATACTGTAGTTCTGGTTGTGGTACAGGGATACTATATAATATAGAGAATTACTGGTATTAATAACATAGTAATGTAGTTCTGGTTGGTACAGGGATGCCTATATAATATTGAGAATTACTGGTATTATACATATGGTTTGATCCAGGGGATACTTACAATTGCCCTTTTTGGATGGGTTTTGCCTTCCTCTGGATCAATAGTATAGGTAGGGTTAATGAGGAGGGTGAAAAGGTTGGACTTGATGGACTATGTCTTTATCCAACCTCAATTACAATTACTATGTTACTATGTTACGAGCAGGCGATCAGGAGCCCCAGTCATATCTTCAGTGGTTTAAGTCATGCTACCGGTAACCGATTTACAATCATTTAGCATTAGGATGGCGGCGACAGCAGTTGTGAGTATCGCAAAGAGATACTTGCGCAGGCGTCACAAGTCTATTTACCAGAGGCTGCAAGGACGTATAATTATGGACCCCCCATTTGCTACTTTCCTTATACTTACCTTACAATTTAGTCAGTAGTATAAATTTTAAATGCTGAAACTGGTTGTTTCGACTCATCCAGGTTCAGGTCACAAACTCTGCTACATCTGTAGGTAGGGGCCCCTTCGGACTATCGACTGGTTTAGAGGACCATTCGGGTTTGGGGCACCTGACAGAGGCTTGTGCCAATATGTTGCCGCACATCCATAACACGTCCCAATAAACGCACCCAGCCTAAAGAGCGTGTACCTTTTACTTCTGTTTGCACTATAAAGTCATTGTAAAGTGCTGCGTGATGTGCAAGAAAATAAAAATAAAAAAAGAAACATAACAATGTAACACTGCCTCATTTCCTTCCTGTTTCTCTTCCCTCTATCACTAATTATCTACCTTGTACCAGCACTGCTTTCTATAAGCTGTATTCACCGTCTCTCCCTCCATATTAAAATAACCTGGGGCTCATTCCTCCTCCCTTGCTGCCTGGTTCACCACCCTGTGTTTCCTTCAACCACCACACATACTATAAAAGGAAAGTGGAAGTAGACATTGGGCTAAGTAGAAAAATAAAGGATGTTTTGCTGCTGAACTACAATTCTTTTTGTGCTGTGAAATGGCTCCTGATCACTCTCTCTTTGTGACATTGAAAGGCGGCGAGTGACCTATGAGAGGTCCAATTGTTTTCCCATTAGACTGGATCAGAAGTGAGGACACAGGGATGTTATCTCAAGTGATAGCACGTATTGTCATATTGTGGACACAAAAGCGCAAGGGAAATGTGTGGTTGCTGAAGGCAAAGTCGTGGTCATTTTTGCTTACAATGTAAAGAAGCTAATACCATGAAGCTGAACTTGTTGAAACATATTACACCTATTGAGAACAATTTGCAGCAGACTGATTAATATATAGTAAATATTTTGTAAAAAGAGTCTGATCCTCCGCTGGGTTCTGATCTTCAATGCTAGTGACTTAACTCTGTTCTACTCCTGCTGTGAGAGAGATGTAGCTGGACAATGGCAGGGAAGTGTATCTGGTTGCTTGACAGGATCATTATGAAGCTGCCAGCAATCTGTTTACCTGTGCTGTATAGACAATGAATTTGAATTTCAAGGAAACGGTTATATCTCTTGGCAAATTAGAAAGGTAAAAACCATGGGAATCAGTCTGCCCCATAAACCAACAATGGCAGCTTGAGGGGCCTGCCAGGAAATGTAAGACCAGGGGCACTGATATGCACTGATACTCTGAATGTTGCTCAGTCAGGCCGAAATATTGGATGGTGTGTTACCAGCTTAAGGGGCTGGGTATATGTAATGGCTTCCTAACTTTGCCATTATTTCCCCCTTGTCTCTTTATCTACATTTAATTATCTCCTCTGTTTATATTGATTGATGAATGTGGGCCCAACAGGGATTTTCCCCTGCATCCTGTGTGGCCAGTCAGGTCCTTTGCAGCCTCCAGAGTTGAAAACTACAACTCACTCATTCCTGTCGTATGCTACTGTGCCTGCTGAGGGTTTTAAAAGGGGGGAATGCTGGGATTGTTGTAGTTTTCAGGCACAAGTTAACAGTCGCCATTCGGTGTTATAGAAAACTGCTTAAGAAAAACTGTTAGTACCATGTTAGTTAAGAGAAATCGTCGGAGAACTGGGGGGGCGCTCAAAAAAACTGCGCAGTGTTGCTGTCAGTCTGAAACAACATCCAGCACAGGCTGCATGGTTTAGTTCAGTAAACTGCAAGGTCTAGTTTCAGCCCAACATTGCCTACATGTTATTTTGTAGAAACAAAAACTTCAAAATATTCCAAGTTCTATAATCACAAGCCAAAGCAAAAGGTTAGGATTATGAATCTTTGTAGTAGATAACAATTTTTCTTTGAAAGGCATATAAACACCTCCTCCTTTAGGGCTAGGCACCATTAACGCGTTTTTTATGCAATTTCGATATTGCGATTTTAAATAATATAGAAATTTCCATGTGGGGGCGTGATTCTGGTGCGTTGCTGTGGGACCCGAGCCTTAAACCCAACCTCTAATTAGTCCATCTTACTTAATGCTACTCCCCTCTTACTCAAGGGAAAGTTAAACTTAAATTGCATGTTATTTATGATTCGTAGCAGCAGTGTGATAAGCTCTGCCACCTGGTCTTCATTATTTATTTATGTCACATTTTGAATTATTAACCTTTTGTTCGCTAATTGGAATTTTCATTGCTAGCTGATAGAGATGATAACCTCAGGAATCCAGGTGTGGCTTAGACCCAGGCTGTGGAATGGGAATAAGAGGTTATAGAAGATAGAAGATAAGTAAGACAAAAATATAATAGTAACTCTTAACAAGGAATAATAGAAATACCAATATTTAAAGGGCAAGTCAGACCCAAAATGAAAACTTACATACAGGTAAATCACCCCCCAAAACCCTAAACAGTAATACTTGAAATCGAAATATATAAGTCAGACCTGAAATCCTGCACAATGTCGTTTCCCGTTTCTGCTTCTGGTTCTTCCAGTTAGCAAAATGTTCAGTTATGGATTTGACAGTGTGACATCACAGCCAATGACTGAATGTTAATCCTAGCTAGCCTCTTGTGAGCATGTCCAGGCTCAGTACAGATTCTCAGTTTCCATGAGGCATCAGAAGCATAGCAGGCTACGTAATGAATTCATAGGAAAGACTATGATATATCAACACATTTAAGAGGCCCTTCTTTCTAAAGATGTTCTTATGAGGGTGGAGGTCCATTTTAAAAAAAAAAGTAAATACAAATTTCAGGGCCAGAGGGTAACTGTCTTAAACAATAGTAGTAATACAGTTGGTGCTTTACTGTACTCCAGGACAGTGTAAGCTCTACAGGGCAGGGACCTCCTTTCATTTTGTGGAAAGCTTTAGCACTTCTATTTATATAATTTTATATTTATGTACTTAACTATCTATGTATTTATCCCCTTTGTATGACTTTATTGTATTTTGTTTCGTACAGCGCTGCGTCCCCAAGTGGAGCTATAAATAACTGTACATACATACAGTACATACTACATAGGGACATTACATTGAATATTTCAATGCAAATCAAGGTTTCACTCTGCATTCCAAGTATCAAAACCTTAAATGCCCTGCTTCTACTATAAAAGGCTAAAGCATTGTACACACAGTTAATTGTGCACCCAGTGAACAAATGGCCGGCAATCTCACATTTTGGTGCTTATCAGGCGTTGGTTGGTGGTTGACCCACCAGATCAACGAACAAGACCTATTTTAGGGCTTACATGTGCGAATGTTGGCTGGAGTGTTGGTGTGCACATCGTACCTGGATACTAGGTTTTAAGGCAGAATGATTTCAGAGTGGAATGCTGCTAGGTGCATTATTTAAGGATTTGTATTTCTATGACCTTTGTGACCCCATAAGGGTGTTTAGACTTTGGCACCGACACAAACATTGAAAAGATGGCGCCTACTCGTCCCACCCCAACCACTAAAGCCCACCAACGTTTGTTCTACTGGTCAGTTGCCGCCCCTCTATGGTACAGGGCAGTGCCTACCTTAATGTTTCAATTGCCTCATTAGAGCTAAACCCCCTCAGCCTACTAAAAATATAGGATTCTACCATCTGAAGCAACCCCATGTACAATATTCTAATGATCTCTAAAAAATAAACTGGTAGGGTGGGTTTTTACACTAATTAGCAGCCATTTCAGTGGTAGTGCCATTTCCAAAAATGATTGGAAATAGCTAGTGAAGCTTATTCAATATAGGCTGTTAAGTTTTGCACTACTTTGTAGTGTCTAATAAATGAAGGCACAACCCTGAAAGGGATCCTGCAATGCAGTGTACGTCTTGCAAAGGGTTTACTGATCTTGGGATCGCAATCAGGTGAGTAGCAATGAAAAAAAATTATAACATCGCCTCCTATGGTTTTATACACACGAGCAGTTCCAGACCAGTTTTTAGACTTCTATCACATAATAAATGGGCCCAAAGAAGGGAACATCACTGGAATTATTTTCCTTTCTAGTAAATAGAGAGCAACAATCACCCTAGATCACAATCAATCACCTGGGCTAGATCAGGAGGTCAAACTTGCAGCAAAACTCCCAGCAGGGTGTAATACCAGGGGAGGGAGCAACCCCAGGGGGGCCTGGGAGTCAAGGGGGCCCCATCTCTCCTATGACAGATATAGCCTCCTAGAAAACACTGTGGATGAAAAACGGGATAGGGCCCCATCATAGTTTGCAGGGGGCCCAGTGATTCTTAGTTACGCCACTGACTCCCAGCATTTCCTGGCTGCAGTATGCTAAATGATCAGCTGACAGTGTAAGCATGTATTGTATTTAATTTATTATATATTGCTACATATTCCGGCATCGCTTTACAATTATTTAATCAATTCACATCAGGCCCTGCCCTGAAGAGCTTACAATCAATGAATTTATGTACACACTCAGGACCTCAGCGCTGCAAGTTTTGGATTGGATTAAAAAAAAATTTTAAAGGAGAATGTAAAATAGACCTTTTTTAGTGCATATTGCATGTTTTTATAGAAGACACTTTTTAGATTTTTTTTACTTTTGATTTTGTTTTTTTAAACTTCATAAAATATTAATAACGTCTCTCGGTGAGGAGTAGATTGTAGCGAACTAGTTCATGTTTAGACTTCAGAGAACTACAATTCCCACAATTACACACACCTGAACAAGTTTCCTGTTCCTGCTAACACTAGACTGAGTGCGGGAGCTTCCTGCTTCTCTCTGCGCGTTGCTATTGGGCAGTAGCCTCTCCTGCCCTTTTCCTATTGGACAACGACTTCTCTCTGCCACTTCTCTATTGGGCGGTGTGCTTTCCTCTGTAACTCATATTGGACATTGGTCTTCCTCTGTAACTTCCATTGGACAGTGGCCTCTCCCCCCTCTAATCCGCCTCTCACCCCTCCTTCCTTTTCCTGTCCCCTCCCAAGACGTTGAATAGAAAAAACTTTTAACATGCTGAGCCCACCTGTAGATTATAAAGGAACCCAGTGGGGCGGGGACAGGGCAGTGACACTCCTACAAATACATCAACATATACAGGCACAGGAATGACGGTAAGAATGGCAGCATGGTGCTGTACAGAACTTTATGTTTAATCTGGGAGTCTACAGCTATTGCTAAACTGCAAATTCCAGCGTTACTTGCTGATCACAGAATGATGGAAGATGTAGTTTAGCCAGTATTGGTGTAAACACAGCTGTGTGTATATTAATAACAGCTGGCCTATTGTTTTGCGTACATAGTATGGGGATGTAAAGTCAATCTTTTTTTTTAATTCTGGCAGAGTTGTGGGAGGATGCTGGGTTCATGTGGCTCAGTGGTTAGCTTTAGATTAGATTTATAAAGATGTCTCCTCTCTGTTTCCTGTGCTTGCTACACAATCATAAGGTACATTTAGAAGATGCTGACCAACATTGGTCTGTAGCAGTGATGTGCAACCTGTGTGTGAATGGTAGTTTTAAAATATCTGGGAGAGCTGCAGGTTGGACCTTATGGGTCTGTAATAATAGTACAGGTCAAACAGAGTGACAAGGTTCACATGTCAGACAACTGATCAGCCTGATGTTGTATTTAATTGAATGTTTGCGAGTATTCTTGCTGTCACTTTCGTTTAGAACTGTAGGTTCTATATTCATACAGGTCATGGTATATCTGTGGTATTCGGTTCTCTTGGATTTGTGTTAGTTTTTAAAGGCGTTTCACTAGTCAGAATGTGGCTTTCTCGATTCAGAATGAGCACGAATCTGTTAGCAGTAAATACCCGGAATGTCGCAGTCAAAATATAAAAACACACCCGCATTAGGAGGTCCTGACACCTTGCTGTTATGTGCTGATTGGGACATATTCCAGGGTATTTATTGCCAACAGATTCTTGTACAAGGCGTTTCTGATTCGGGGGAAAACCAGACGGATGACTAGCAAACATCTTTAAGAATGAAACTTCTAGTCCAGTTATCTAACTGATTTCCACAGATGTAATTGCTGATGTAACATGAAAATCAAGCATTTAAGCTGCCAGCCTCAAAATTATTGCATGGTAACGCGTGTGATAAAACATGATCACAATGCAGTGCGTTTCACTTGGTTTCCAATATTTCGTTAGTGGAGCACATGCAATTCACACAAAAAATGATGATTGCATCATGCCTCGACAAAAACAGATTATAGCAAGTGTTGCCACCACATTGTTATGCCCTGGCATGCACAATGCAGGGATATTCATAAAATTTCTTTAAAAATAATTAAAATGGTGCTAATTTTGACCTAACCAATCAGATGTTAGCTTTCAAATGTTGAATAAGTCGAGTGGTTGGGCTAATTAGCACCATTTTAAACGATAAGAACTTTTATTGAATCTCCCTAAAAATGTATCGCAAACACGATCAGAAAAAATTGGCCTTTTTATAATCGGTGCTGGTAAAATTGCATCAACACTGTCACTGAGACCAACCTTGATATTTTCTCTTTTTCTGATTTATTGCACAGAATAGCAAGCCAAGGCTGCGTGTATTTGCACTATATTAATTGGATACACAATCAGGGGGTAAATCAAGATACAAATGAAATAAAATCTGCCGCACTGTACATTCCTAATTATAAATAATTCTACATAAGCAAATAAATAATATAGCGCTGAGTACAAGCTAGGAAAAACTACATAAGTAAATTATTATATAAACAATACTTTAAAAAAAAGCGCTAAAAATCAATACTTTATAATGCATTAAAGGGCATTGTCCACCCCCAAAACTATATTTTAACCACACTACTGGTCCCACTGTGAGGTGTTGAAAAATCCTTACCTTACATCCCTGCTCGAAAGGCTGCCTGCAATGTCTGTTCAAAGCCCAAAAAAGTGAAGAGCAGGAGCCTGTCTGGTGTCCGTAATGTTTCTGCCTCCTGCTTCTCCTCCGGGAGAAGTTTAACATGCGCAGTGAAGACCTCTTCTCCCATCTGTTTTTCTCTCCCTCCTCTAACTCCAAACCCCTTTTGTAGTGTAGGGCTCACTCTCCCCCCCCAAACACACTGTAGTAGTTGTTGTAAAAAAAAACTAACCCAAACTCTACTTACACAGCCTCTTTCCCTGGCGTCCTGTACTGCGTTGCCACATCCATGATTGTCTGCCTCTCAGCCAATCACAGATGCAGCTGCAGTCCGGTCCCCTGTTGCAGTTTCATGCAAGCGAGGGCAATGTTTCAATGCTGTGGGAATAGGCTGTGTAGTAGGGCTAGTCTTTTTACAAACTACTACAGGGGTTGAGGGTGCCCTACACTACAGACAATATTTTTAAAAAGAGGTGGGCATGCCCTTTAATCATGATAAACCTGAGTGCAGTTTTAAAAATCCCCTCTTTTTACCATAAAACCCAAATAAATCTAGAACCACAATGAATATATATAAACACATACACATATATGAAGATGTTGTGGTTAACACTAATGTCACATATTATTATTATTATTGTGGATTATATAGCATCCATCACTTCTGTAGTGCTTAACAGTTGCATAAGAAACATAAGGAAAACATACATGTTCTATACAAGGGTAGTGCAAGTAATACAACGTGCAATAATTTAAGGTGCCAGCAGCATCCAGTGTGGTAGTTACGCATTACTGTGGTACAATAGCACAGGAGGGCCCTGTCCAAAGAGCTTAAAGTCTAGAGGGATGGTGGATGAAATATAAGGTGAAGCAGATCAGTAGCTTAACTGAGTTGTCAGTGGAGTTAACTAGCGGGTCTGTGATGGCTCAGTAAGAGGGTAGGAGTGTCCAGTACAGATTGTAACCTTGCCTGAAGAGTGGTTTTGAGATTGCGTTTGAAGATATGTGAAGTGATGGCGAGTGACGTATAAAGACGAGTAAGGGATTTCCAGTGCAAAGGGACAGCATGATAAACATCGGTATAGGGAGTGTGAAGAGGGGATTAGAGTGGATGAGAGGAGAAGTCATTAGCAGAGTGGAGGTTACAACGTTGTGTAGTATCTGATTTCAGATCACAGTTGTATGGTGGATTTGGTGGATGGTTAGCAGTTGGATCCTTTGGGTAATGGAAGCCAATGGAGAGATTGACAGAAAGGGGGCAGCAGTGTGAGATATGACCGCTATTGATTACTATCCGAATCCATTAGTGTTAATCCCATCACTTCATAGGCAACCTATAGTAAGATTTCTCATATACGGTGTTTGATTGTTAAACATTGGAATATTGTATGTATGTCTGTATTTAGGAGAAAATTTAGTATAGTATATAACTGCTATCCCTTCCCTGCGGCCCACTTATCACTAGAATGAGTCAATGGATACTGGAGTCACCAAAAATTTAATAATAGTGGAAAAAAAAAATTCGTGTACTTTTCACAGATAACCGTATTCATGTTGGCAGTGACAGGCTTGGATTCTCATTTGGTTAGAGACAGTAGAGCTGGGATCAAACCACCTGAGCCAGTGTGTGGTTTGATACCAGCTTGTGCTACAAATACATATGCTTTTAATTTACTTTGTTCAAATATCTTAATCTGCTCATCCGAGATTACTCTGCACAAATAAATGACTTCTGGTGCCGAACCATTTATAGTGTCGGTTATGGTATCAGTCTCTGGGTTAAGTGCCTCAGTTAGAGATCTGAGCATGTTTGACTCATCGGTAGTAGAATGAGCTGATTGGTAGAAATTACGTTTGGAACATTTCAGGAATTTATGGGGTTCTTATTGTTAAATATGGTGCGAATTTTACTCCAAAATGTTAACTTTAAAATAATATCTGATTGGTTGGGGCAAAATTAGCACCATTTGTAACGATAAGAACTTTACTGAATCTCCCCGTAAGCCTCCTGGGAAGAAGGACATTGCAGAACCTGAAATGGCAGCTCACAAATGACCACAAGCAAAGCATATCAAAGGGTATGATATCAATTGATTTCATTCATAAATTAGGAAAATATGTAGAATAACTAGGTATGTGTAATACTAGTTAATTTTCATGTTGTTTTAAAGAACATACTAAAAGGCATTACGTCCTTGACAAAGCTTACTGTATCTATTTTAAGGGTCCAGTGTAAATCAGTATTATATAAAGGCATGTCCACCTATAAACAAAAAACTGGTCACTTGTCGGTTACCTGCGCCCAACCCAAACTGATATATTTAGCACATTATTAGATGTATTACTAAGCTTATATTTAAGGATAATTATTGCCTCCATTTTAGCAGAATAAGCGGCTCCTCCCTCCATGCAGTCAATCAAGGTGTGACAATGGAATCACAGCCAATGATTAACGATGATTCCCCTGCTGCTCCTCTGCCACATGCTCAAAAAATATAAAAGCTCAGTAAGCAGAGAGAGGAGACAGATACCTTTACCAGAACAGAAAATAACTTATTATTAAATATCCAGTTACAAATGCATGTCATAGAGAAGTTGAGCTAATTTATTTATCTCTATTTAAATCCACCGTATAGCTCTATTGTGATGCTTAGTAACTCTGTCCTGTTTTTGGTTTGTTAACTCCCGTTAGAACATTAACTGAAGGCTTGTTTTGCTAGAGTACCAGCATTCTTTGTAAAGCTGTAAAGGGTTGTAGTTCTAAAATAGCGGGAATTTGGAAATTTATTTTTGAATTAGAAGCCAGTGAGATTACTCTAGGTGCTAATCTAGTTTATTTTACCGACTCTGGTCCTTACTAGAAAACACTTAAAATGTAAGTCACCAGGTGATTTGTGTGTGTGTGTCTTTATCTGAAGCATCTTTCCTGTTTACTTTCCCTATTGTAAGTGTTCTCTATAAAAATAGCAGGTGTAACTGATACGGTAGGTTTTTATTACGTTTCATGTATATGATTCTTATCCCACTAGGGTTGGCAATTTTTTAATTTTATTTTTTGTGGTAAACAAATGGTAGTTTTTAAAGGGCATGTCCACCCCCAAAACTAAATTTGCCCATTGCTGGCCCCACAGTGTAAAATCCTTACCTTTTTTCTCTGCTCTCGTGGTTCTTCTACAGTGCCGTTCAAAGTTCAGTAGGAGCTGTGTGTGTGTTATCCGGTGCCAGGGACTTCCTTGTTCTTACTTGTGCAGGGGGATCTTTCCACCCTCCCTCCGACCCCCACTCCGGATTCCTCCACGCTGTAGCAATAAATAAACTTTTCGTATTGTAGGGACCCCCCCCTACCTAAAATGCAAGTGTTTTAAGTTTAAAAAGTGCACAGAAATGACTTAACAAACCCCGTCCCAGCTCTCTCTCAATAGACCGGCAGCTGCGTCGCGATTTGCTGCCCTCAGCCTATCACAGACGCGGCTGCCGGTATGGCCCTATTGCTACTTCCGGTGACGGAGGAAGAGCAGTAGGGGCAGAAGCCAAGGGAATGAATTGTTTGGTAAGTCTATTTCTGTGCATTTAAATTTTAACCCTAGTGTTTGGGTGGGGGGGGGGTACCCTTCATTACAGAAAAAAAATATTTTTGGGGTGGAGATGATTACTACAAGACTGTAATTGTACCAGACTGACTGGCGTGATATTATTTGTTTCAATTGGCACTGGATCTGCTGAGGTCTTCTTTCTTATTTCCTTCTTCCTTTATAGGGCAGTCACATCTGCTGTTTGTTCATCTGGCTTTACACTTTATTTCAGGTTTATCTGGTTAATTAATTTATGTTTATAATTTTCTTCCAGCTCTTACCTTTCGTTTGGAAGTTTTCAGCTTTAACCCTTCATATCTGTAGTATCTCTTCTTTCTCTGTTTAGTAAGGCTTCTGCTCTTTTTTCCCCCTTAAACTACTGGTTTGATGTCATAGAGTTCCTCAATGGTGTTGGATATCTAGTATCCGGACTCATTCCCAGTGTGTGACAGTTTGCCTTCTTGTACTCTCGTGTTGTATTCATAGAGTGAAATGAATCATCCCAACCCTCCAGATGAATTTCTATCCCCCCCCCTCCTTTTTAACCAACCACACTAAAGCCATGGTGTCACTGACCCTCCTGCTAACAAAAAGACGCACATCTGTAACTGGAGAGGCAGAAAGGCTTTAGCGAAACTCAACAGTCAAGAAAGGAAGCTAAAAAGAAAAGTCTAAACCAGGCTAAGAAGGTTTAGAGGGACGGAGAACAGGTGACAGCCAGAAGAAGTTATGACTAAAGGAATAGGCAAATTAATAGCTATTGCAATGAACACAGGGATTTCACTGAGTGTTCAACATTTAGATGTTTACAGTTTTCATTCATAATGGGGTGTAACGGGAATCCTGGGCTAAAACACTGCCGAAGAACTAAAGAATGACACAGTTTTAGAGACCAAGAACATTGATAGCTGAGAAGAAAGGAGATATTTCTTAATATTTAGATAACAAGCTATGTTGCAGACAGAGCATTTTTACATGTCATGCGGCTATAATCACAGAAAAGTTAAGCAGGAAGACCAGTCACTTGGCATAAATAGCACCGTATGTGTGCAAGGAGCAGAGCCACTACCATGATGAGCAGGGGTGGGATGTACCCTTCAGAATCTGGTTATCATGCAGACTTGGATGTATGGATCCAGTGTATTAAAGTAGAAATGTTTAGAAATATTTTCACTTGTATATGCCTCATGGATTCATAAACGAAACATGTTATATATATATTATAAATTATTAGATTGCAGAGTTTCAACTAGTATGTATATATGTTCTTACGGCTGTAGTCGTCTAACCTGTAATAAAATGCTGCAAAGGCGTTAACTTAATTATACTTTAGTTAGTACCTCCTGTTTTTGTTTGTGCATTTAATCATTATCAAAATATTTATAAAATGAAGGTAGTTTTTTCCTATAATAGTCTTGTTTGCTATTACAAAATGTCAGTAATTTAAAATGTTCTACATGACCCCGAAGTACATTTTGTATAAGTTCTCATCTTAATAATTAATGAATGAGGGACTGAGCTTGGGAGAAACAATTATTGGATTGAAGTCATGCAGCAATACAAACCACACAAATCAGAGGAAGAAGGTGCTTACTTGTATTCATTTTAGTGAAATGAGGGCAAAGTCATCTTTCAGTGTACAATTCTTTTAAAGGGCATGTCCACCTTCAAAACTAGAATTTCCCCCACTAACTGGCCCCAAACTGTAGTGTAATAAAATCCTTACCTTACATCCCAGCTCCATATGGTTCTCCTGGAATCCCCCCCCAAATTCCAAAAAAGTGGCCACAGGAGGTTAGCAGAGTCCATATAGGACTGTACCTACTGTCTCTCCTCAAGAAGAAGTTTGGCATGCACACTGCAGCCATCTCCTCCCTCTCCCTCCCAATTTGGTCTCCCCAGCTAGCTCAAAAACTTTTAACATAATGTTCTGCTTCCTCCCCCAGCCCCAACCGCTATATTGGTTATTGAGAGAAAGCCCCGATAGTAACTTACCTTCCCTTTCCTCCGCCGTTCAGGACTATCGGCAGCCGCATCCGTGATTGGCTGCCTCTCTGCCAATCACAGATGCGGCTGCTGGTCTGGCCCCCTGCTTTCATTTCCGCGCAAGCAAAGGGCCTCGCAGTGTGGTGGAGGAAAGAGGAAATGTAAGTTATTATGGGGCACTTTCTCCAATACAAATATAGTGGTTGGGGTGGGGAGGAAGCAGAACATTGTTAAAAGTATATTAGAGGGTGGACATACCCTTTAAGTTATGAATTCGTTTGATTATAGATTTAATTCTGCATTGAAAATGACGCCACAAAGATTGTGACGCATTGTGAAAAACAAACTCAGTAATGTTATCTGCTGTTACAAAAGTTGACCCAGTCTCCTATTTGGTCTCAACTGTAATTTATATCCTCAGTACTTTCATTATTCCTTCTTATTCCTCTTCTCTGTCCTTCCCCATCTGTCTCTCAGTTATTAGTGTTCTTTGGTACAAAGCTGACATGTAATTGGCACTCACTGTGTTTCTTCTGCACAGCCAGACCTGCTAAATTTTAAGAAAGGATGGATGTCCTTGCTTGATGCCAATGGAGAGGTGAGAAGGAATAACATGCATGTGTATATTTATATAGCTCTGCCAACCTACACTGTATATAGTTGGGAGTTGGAAATGGAAAAGCAGAAAAAAATGAACTCAAGTAGAATTATAAATGAAGTTATGTGCATATTTGTTTTGATTCTGTCCCCCATCACCAGTCATCATTTTTGCATCCCCAGGCTGGCACCTGCTTGATGATTTTCATCATTCAGTCTGTGGTATTACTGTAGCCATGCACTGATATACTTTACATCGAGAAAAGGTGTAAGGGTTTTGGGTTCCAAGTGGTTGATGTTCAGTAAGAGGGCAGAGTAGAATAATGTGTTTTTTACCATAAAGACTATATTAATCCCGTGGCAGAGCAAAAAAGCTGATTAAATGTATCACACATTCACTTCTAGTAAGAAATGCACAAAACTGATGGGGTTCGTTAGGCCATTGGGTTTGTGGAACTCTCCCAGTTTCACGTGAAATTTTGACCTTTGAAACTAAAAGTTTCGAAAATTCTGCATGGAAATTTCATCCCTGCATTTATTTAATGCGAGAGTGGGCTCAATTGTTCAGCTCTTGCATCAATCTCTGGGATTAGTGTTATAGTTCGTGTACACATTTGCTTTAGGATAAGTATTTTTATATCTGTAATCAAGTGTTTAAAGTCACTGAAAGAAGGGCACCACATTACATTAAAGGATTATAAACTACACTCGTGTATATATGTAACATTATACAGAAAACATTTCAAAGAATTTTTAAACCCAGGAGACATTTCTTTTGCAACAAACCACTTCATACATACACAGTCATCCAACAACAATACAGGTCAATTTATACAATAAGAGGTGCAAATGTTTGCCTGTGCTATTAATTTGCAGCAGATGTGAGCTTTTTACTGGTTTACTGCAGTTAACCTACCTGTACACAGGCAGAACCACTCCTAGTTCCCCACCTTGTGCCGCTGATCTTTTTGCGGACTTTCCCTTGAAATCTACAGAAGATAGGTATAGGTGAATATGTGGGGAACATTGTCAGTTCTAATAAGAAGGGTGAATAGTGTTGGGAACATTGTACACATATCATAAGAAGGGTGAATAGTTTTGGTAACAATGTACACATATAGAAAGGTGACTAGTGTGTGGAAACATGTAAACATATAATAAGACAGGTGAATAGTTGTGGGGAGCATTGTACACATATAAGAAGGGTGAATAGTTTTGGGAACACTATACACATATAATAAGAAGGGTGAATAGTGTGGGAACATTGCACAATCTATAACAACGGTGAATAGTGTGGGGGGAAACTGTACGTCTAAAAGAAGGAGGGTGAATAGTATCGGGACTGTACATTCTAACGAAAGTGAATGTGTTGGTAACACGTACAGATAAATAAGAGGTGTGAATATGATGTGGGGGGACCCTGTACAGATGTAATAAGAAGGGTGAATGGGTGGGAAACACTGTACAGAGTAATAAGAAGGTTGAATAGTGTGGGGAACATTGTACAGAATAATAAGAAGGGTAAATGTGTTGGGAACACTCTACACATATAATAAGAAGGGTGAATAGTTTGGTAACAATGACACATATAATACAAAGGGGGCTATTCACCCTTCTTATTATATGTGTATAGTGTTCCCAAAACTATTCCCCCTTTTTATTATATGTGTACATTGTTACCAAAACTATTCACCCTTCTTATTATATGTGTAGAGTGTTCCCAACACTATTTACCCTTCTTATTATTTCTGTACAATGTTCCCCACACTATTCAACCTTCTTATTACATCTGTACAGTGTTTCCCACACCATTCACCCTTCTTATTACATCTGTACAGTGTCCCCCACACTATTCACCCTTCTTATTATATCTGTACAGTGTTACCAACACTATTCACCTTTCTTGTTAGATATGTACAATGTTCCGCATACTATTCACCCTTCTTTTTAGATCTGTACATTGTTCCCCACACTATTCACCGTTGTTATTAGATCTGTGCAATGTTCCCCACACTATTCACCCTTCTTATTATATGTGTATAGTGTTCCCAAAACTATTTCACCCGTTCTTATATGTGTACAATGCTCCCCACTATTTCACCTGTCTTATTATATGTTTACATTGTTCCACACACTAGTCACCTTTCTTATATGTGTACATTGTTACCAAACTATTCACCCTTCTTATGATATGTGACAATGTTCCCAACACTATTCACCCTTCTTATAGAACTGAACAATGTTCCCCACACTATTCACCTATACCTATCTTTCTGTAGATTTCAAGGGAAATTCCGCAAAAAGATCAGCGGCACAAGGTGGGGAACTAGGAGTGGTTCTGCCTGTGTACAGGTAGGTTAACTGCAGTAAACCAGTAAAAAGCTAACATCTGCTGCAAATTAATAGCACAGGCAAACATT
>JAACNH010004308.1:0-24634 GCA_019447015.1 Hymenochirus boettgeri | reverse complement strand
TAGGCACCCTCACTTTCTCCTCCTCAGAATGCTCTGTTATTTAATCAACAAACAATGTTTCGGGGATCGTTGTTTTGTGTGAATTAAATAAACAAGAGTATTCTGAGGAAGTAGTGTGCGCTTCTTTTACCCTTTTGCTTGTGCTATAGCTTGGAGTCCAGTGGTAGAGGACTAACAGATGCTGCACCTACAAATAAAGTGGCAAGTTGCCATAGGAGTGCCTAGGCCCAAACCATTTTGTATGCTCTGGTATCAGCCCATTTAAAATATTTATCTGTAATCCTTTTCTTGTTGATTTGTAACAGGGATAGGAAACCAGTAGATCTCCAGATGGTTTGAAAACTACAATTCTACTACTACCATGATTCCCCTACAAGCACTTTATAGCCAAAGAATGCTGGAAGTTCTAGTTTTCAAACATATGGAGATCTACTGGTTACATACTGTATTCATGGTTTTATAACCTGCAGAATATACATTCAATATCCACCCACTGTCTAAACTTACATTATGTGAGACAGTGACAGTGAGCAGATACCATAACAGTTATAGGTAGGGAGCAGTTGGAGGTGGGGGCATCAGCAATTTAATTCTAATTGTATATTACAATATCATCCCCCATTCCCTACACCCCAGTCAGCCTGTAACTCTGGTACCCGACACAGTGCAGGCCTCTATCCCTATTGTGACACTTTTAGATACAGTGATGTCCTTTACACTGTCATTTGATTCCTGGTAGACTGATACATTTGACCACTGTCCCTGGAGCATTGTAATGTAGCGCCACTAAAGCGTCCTGCAATCTATACTAATAAAGCAAACCTCACCTCACTCACATCACTCATCACTAATTCTCCAACTTGCCGTGGAGGCAGACGGCTTAAATTTGGCAGGCTCATTCATTGCCACCTTACTTACAAAAGTTAAGCAGGTTTCGTTTCGAAATTCACCTGTAATGGTGAGTATCTGACATTGCACAGCCTTATGGTTACCTAGCTTACAAGCTATCAAATCTATATGGTTGGTCCGATTTCAACCAAAATTTTGTATGCATATACCCTTTACACATAAAAGGTTAACGAAATATTTTTTTTAGGGTGGGGGTGAATGGGGGGGAATAGAATTTTGACTCCTGCCCACTAACGGCTGGACCTTTTTACCTAATTCAGGGTGTGTGCGGGGACTGGCTGAGGTGTAAGGGGAAGGGTTGGAGGGTGACAGAGAGGAATAGTGGGGGGTATTGGGGCGCGGGGAGGGTGGTGGGGTTATTTATCACAATTTCGTAGTTATAAAAAATTTTTTTTTGGGGTGGGGTGAATGGGGGGGGGAATAGAATTTTGAACTCCTGCACACTAACAGCTGACAGATTTTTACCAAAATTTCAGGTGTGTGCGGGGACTGGCTGAGGTGTAGGGGAAGGGTTTGGAGGGTGGACAGAGAGAAAGTGGGGGTATGGGGCGGACGGGGAGGGTGGTTTTTTCACCAAAATTTCGTAGTTGAATAAAAAATATAATATAAATTAAAGTTAATGAGTGTTGCTTATCGTAAACTTATTGAATTGTCTTTCTTTAATATATCAAGTGCCGAGTGATTACAGCAATCTGTACATTTGCTTTCTTACTAAAAAGGTTATTGAATACTCTCCGCTGCGAAGCGCGGGTATTTTGCTAGTAGTCACTATAACAGATTCTCCAGCCATGGTAGGTTCAATGATGCCCCAGTAGATCTATGATACCTCCTGCATTTTCACTTGTTGTCCCCAAAAAAGAGAAATCTGCATACTGCCTTATAGGTCATGTATGGAAATGTCAAAGCAAACCATACTGCATAAATCTAACATTGCACCAGTTTTAGGCATCTCTTCCGATCCCATAAATACAGTGGGATGCGAAAGTTTGGGCAACCTTGTTAATCATCATGATTTCCTTTATAAATAGAGGGTTGTTACGGTAAAAAATGTCAGTTAATATTCATATAAGGCACACAGTGATATTGGAGAAGTGAAATTATCAGGGAGATTCAATAAAAGTTCTTATCGTTAAAAATGGTGCTAATTTTGCACCAACCAATCATATGTTATTTACCATTTGAAAGCTAACTCTGATTGGTTGGGGCAAAATTAGCACCATTTTTAATGATAAGAACATTATTACATGCAATCACAAGAAATAGCGCACTCCATCTTTGATAATCTCCATGTGTTTATTCACACGTGTAACGTTTCGGTACCCGTGTGGTACCTTCCTCAGACACTCAACATGAACAAATCTGCTAAGTGCATTTAAATACAGTGCTACAACAGGAAGTAACAATGACCTCTAGTGATATAATCATGTAATCATCAGTCCCTTTGATTCAATTAAGTGAAAACAATTGTCTTATATAAATATTTAATTATAGACAATAAGATTATAAATATGTAAAAATTTTTAAAAAAGAATAGTGACAAAGTGCTTGTGCCATGATTGTAGTATATATACTTAAACATAATAAATAGTGGTAACCAAAGGCTGGGGCAGATACTTTATATATTTGCCATCTGTTTTGTATATAATCTTGTTCTCTTTTGCACATTTTGTTATTGTATATATCTATGCATCATTCCAGGCATTAAGTATCCTTCCCATTTGAGATAATGTTTTGGTTCTTGTGTGAGCCATATTTGTTTTCCTATTGGATACTTACCTGTATTTCAGTAGGAGAGACTCTCCCCTTGTGGTCTCTAAGGAACGGAAGTATCTGCGAAACGCGTCAGGCCACACACTCTTCTTTTTGATCTGTGTCCGTGTGTCTATGATATGGTGCTATTTTAGGAGTTCAATAACAATATACATAAGGGGCATACGATCGCTATTTCAGGACTCAAACATGACAAATTTTCGCCTTATTTTATAACAGCTCTTTTTTGCTTTCGCCTTTGCGGAAAAGTATCGCTGCGGTGATGTTTGGTGATAGTTTTCGCCTTATTCATTGCGTTAAGTGTGGTATCACTGCGAAAAGAGTGATTGCTCTCTAGTGTATTTTTAGAGCTATTTTGTCACTTTTTTATTTAAAGCTATTTAAAATAGGTGAAAATTCGCCTTTTTTTCCCTTTTCTTCCTTTTCTTTTGTTGTTTTTTTTTTTGCAGTTTTACCAGAATTTTCGCTAAACATCATTACTTACTGGAATGTTCCATAACATGACTATTTCTTACACAGTACTATATGGTATTTTCCCATATTAATGTAACTGGTTTGTAATTAGCTGCAGTTTTCTGAAAATAAGCAATACTAAATGTCCTATTAAAATGAGAAAATTTGCCTTTTGTTTTTACATTATTACCATGTCCTATTAATTAAAGAGAAAACTCGCCTTTTGAGTTTACACTATTTATATATCTTGGGCAGAAAAAACACCAAATGTGTTGGGCTATTTTTTAAATAACAAAGATATGTTTCAGTGTGTATTAACCAATTTAATACTACTTTGAAAAACCACCAGGGAGTATTACCTATTTACCATCATATGTGCTGAGCTTTTTCAGACATTATTAGTGCTACTCTAGATAATTTTCGCTTTTGATGAAAATTCACCTTTTTAATAACTTTGATGAAAGGAAAAGTTAAAAAAATTATGGTAAAGGCTGGTGGGGAAAAAAATAATGCCCCATTATAATATGTCCCTCAGACCCCCATTTGACTTTATTGGTAAATAAAGAAAATTGGAACCTTTAAAAAAAAAATCTTTAAAAAGCAAAAAATTAACCTTAAAAAAGCGAAATCTCGATGTATTACAGTAAATGCTGGAAAATAGTCTAAACACCCCTCTAGTACTTATTAGTATGAGAAACACTCCACAATCTGACACCTCCATGGACCCATTGGCAGGCTAAATAAATGGCCACTTATGCGTTTTTGCCACCTGACTTGGCGAATTGGAATGGCTGACTTAACGCAAAAAACTTTTCGCCATTTTATAAATGTGTTTGAGCGTTACGCAGATGTATGGCGAAAAGCGAAAAGTATTGGTAATGACCTTCTCACTGGTTTCCTGCATATAAATACGAAAAGTCCAAATTTGGCGAAAAGGCAGTGTTAAAGAAGGCGGAAAATTTAATGAACCTTTATAAATATGCCCATAAGTTTTATCTTTGAATGGAGTCCACTGGTTTGGTTCTGGGATTGTTCCTGCCACCTAAGTCTGCATGGTATGCCCAAATTTATGCACCTGCCTATTTAGTTTAAACAATTATTGTACACTTTCTGTAAATCCAATAAACTTCATTTCACTTCTGAAATATCACTGTGTGTGTTGGTCGTAACAACCAACGATTTATACAGGAAAATCATGACAATTAACAAGGTTGCCCAAACTTTCGCATCTCATGTATGTCCAGTACACTATTTACACGTGCCAGCATTTTCCATGGTCCCCACATCATATTTAGACAGATATTCTCTGTTCTAGATTCACAACCCTGTGTAAAGTT
This sequence comes from Hymenochirus boettgeri, assembly GCA_019447015.1. Taxonomy (NCBI): domain Eukaryota; kingdom Metazoa; phylum Chordata; class Amphibia; order Anura; family Pipidae; genus Hymenochirus; species Hymenochirus boettgeri. The sequence goes on along the minus strand of JAACNH010004308.1, from coordinate 20,165 downwards.
GCTCATGTCCCAATGAATCGCTGTCACTTCTACAATTTTATAATCAGTGTAAAATTCTCTACAAAGACGTTCATTTTTTTATTTTTATATTAATATTTTAGACTCCTCTAAACATATGATTAATTAAATAGGCTCTGGTTTACTTAAAATATCTTTTTATGACAGCACGTTGACAGCTTTTTCTAAGCTTTGCCTTTTACTATAACAGCCCCTGGGACCAACCAACTATATTACTTTTTATATTCTGCTAGAAATAAACATCCATTTGGCACAGTTTGCTGTAATGCAGCATCATGGCAGTTGGTCAGACTTGGGACAACTTTATTAAAGGATTGTGGGAAAATCCCCCCCTCTCCCAAATTTTTTTATAAATAAGGATTTAGAATGAAAATTCAATATAACGAGGAAGGATAAAAGTAAAATTCCCATGTTTTCTAGTCTAGGTTTTTCCACCACCCAGATTATCAAGCCTAAATTAGCTGCCCACACAATTTAACCAAAGCTCATTATAGCCAACACCAGCCATAGCCATTTCTGAAAGGGATACCTGGGACAGAGCCGTAAAAAGTGGATTGCCACATATAAATATATTTTAGTAGTAGAATGTGGAAAATGATTTGGTCCTCACAGGAACATCTTGGTAAACAACATTACACAGTTTACATGTTACAGTACCCCATGGGAAACATTTCTAGCATCATTCCCAAATTTGCCAACTGTCTTGGATTTTGCATGACAGTCCCAGATTTTCAGAGTCCCGTAAGAGAGTGGAACCTGTAAAAGTGGGTAAAAGTGTCCGGTGCTCCCAAGTCTGAACAGATCAAGTCAGCAGGACATGTTGAGAAGTCATGGAATAGAGGGTAAAGTATGAAAGGTGTTGTTAGTATCTGACCATCAGAAGATAATGAAGAACAGGTTTAGCCAACTGATATAGCCTAAAGCTGGTACACTTTTTTGGTAATTGAATGCTCAGTCGGCATCAAAAACATTAGTTACAGACTAACTTGTGCAAACTACTGAGTGGAATCTGTGATGGATGTACTGTAACTGTCTAAGCTCATTTGTGATTATTTAATTAATTGTTGAGGTTGCCTGTTAAGCTGAATACGCTCAGGACAATTTTTTGACCCGACAAGCTGATCGATAATTTTGACCGGTCGGCTGTGGAAAAATATTCACAGCTGATTGTGTGGTCCATTGATGACTGACTGAACAGACTAAATGTACTGCTGATCGAACATTCGAACAACATCGGTCAATCACGGGTACAAATTGCCTTTATTGATATTTCAGTCCAATAAAATATTAGTTGCAACTGCAGAGCTTGCAGTGTATGCGCATACCGTATATACTCAAGTATAAACCGTCCCGAGTATAAACCGAGGTACCTAGTTTTAGGTAAAAAAAGAAGGAACCACATTGACTCGAGTATAAACCGAGGAGGTAGTATTTGCCATTAAAGATGTTTGGAAACTACAACTCCCAGCATGCTTTATTGCTGGAGTTGTAGTTTTCAAACATCTTAAGTTGCAAATACTTACAAATAAGAGTAACCTTCTTTATTTGTGCATTCTGTATGCACAATATAGGAGGATTTACCCCCATTTGCAATTATTTGCCAGTTAAGATGTTTGAAAACTACAACTCCCAGCAATAAAGCATGCTGGAGTTGTAGTTTTCAAACATCTTAAGTGGCAAACACTTGCAAATAGGGGTAAATCCTCCTTTATTTGTGCATACAGTATGCACAAATAAAGAAGGTTTTTCTCTTATTTGTAAGTATTTGCCACTTGTGTCCCTGTGCAAGTAAAAGTTTCTCCTACCTTGTCCGGGGGCCGGACGATCCGCATCCTCGCTCCACAGCCTCTGCGCATCCGTGATGTCACTCCCGGCGCCCTCTCACCTTGCGGCGCCGGGTAATGACATCATCCGGATGCGCAGAGGCTGTGGAGCGAGGATGCGGATCGTGCGCCGCCGGACAAGTAGGAGATAGGCTGACTGACTCGAATATAAACCGAGGTAAGATTTTAAGGCTTTTTTTAAAGCCTGAAATCTCGGTTTATACGGTATGTTATATGCATGCGCGCCCAGTTCAGCTCCTTTGGGACCTGTCAGAGGAACAGAGGTTTTAACCTCCTGCTAGTTTAATTGAAGGATGGAGGTAGATTATGCTCCTTTATCTCCGTTCTTCAATTAAACTGAAAAAAGAAAGTTTGCTTGACAAATTGTTTGAAGTAGAGATATCTTGTAAATGGACACTAAAACAGGAACACTTGAAAAGTTTGAATTTAAATAAATGTACTACAAAGGAAACACTAAGCATATTACAAATATTTATTACATTCAACAATCATTCTATCCATTCATGCTTTATATATATAGGGCATGGTCCATGGTGCTGACAACAAGGATGGCGCTGATAATGGGATTGGGGGCATGGTGCCGATAATAGGATGTGGCATGGTGCTGATAATGGAATTGGGGGCATGGTGTTGACAATAGGAATGATGGCACACCGATATTGCTAAAATTTTAACAAACTGGCACTGATAAATGGTGGCACACTGGCATTTAACCAGATACTGGCAAATTGTCTAGCAAACTGGACTGATGAGATGGTGGCACAAACATTGGTAAACTCCTTGAAACCACTGACACTAGCAAGATTTTGCAAACTGCACTGATAAAATAGTGGCACACACTGAGAATCGTAAAATGCATGCCACACATATATTGGTAAAATGCTTAGCAAACTGGCCCTGATAAAATGGTATTGTTACAACCGTACACCAGATTTAAGTCCCAATTGCTTTATCAAATCGACGTTTCAGAGTCAACACGATTCCTTTATCAAGGCAAAACAGTCTGTTGAGTGGTGTTGCCTCGAAACATTGATTTAATAAAGCAATTGTGACTTAAATCTGTGTGCGGTGGAACTTCTAACGATATAGTTTTTATATTGCCTATTCAGAGGCAATTACCACTATGCACCCAGTATATATATTCTGTTAAGGTGTGCAGATCCTACCTGCTTATACTGATAAAATGCTGGCATACCATAGTTGCCAATAGTCCTGGATTTCCAGGCCAGTTTTGCTATCCTAAAGTCCTGAAGAATGTCCGAAATCCAGGCCATACACTGTACCCTTAAAAGTAAAAACTCTGGAGGCAGCACGTCATGGCTGTAACTGTCAAGTTGCGCCAGGAAAATATGACCCGCAGTATATATATTTATAGGGAGGCACACTCAAAGAAGATTCAAACACCCTGTATTCAAGTGCTGAAAGAAACCATATACACAACGTTTCGGGGGGCAAGTGTCTGAGGTGTTCACCTAGGAAGGGGGCATTTGACCACCCGAAACATTGTGTTATGGTTTCTTACCTTTTGCGGCACAGAAAACAGGGGGTGCACCTCATATTTACCTGCCTAGGACTTCATAATTGTATTGATTTAAATATGACCTACCCATAGTTACAGCTTGCTACACCCATCCCTGCATGCATCCACACATGCAGCCGAGACCACTGGCGCATTAGGATGGCTAACAGCAGCTGCAGAAATAACCCTGCGGTTGGTAAGCCAGAGGAAAGAGCTGAGAGTCACAGTGGTGTGTGCGGTTATGTCACTGAACTGCTGTGTACTAATACTAGGAGTCGGGCCACAGCCTAGCAGCAGAAACCTCCTAATGAATCATTTTTATTAATGAAATACAAGCAAATAATACGGCCATAACTGGTATAAAGCATAATGTCATTAATACATTTTAGTACAGTATATACAATAGTAGCACTATTTTTTTAATATGAAGACATCAATGTTTATTTGAACATTAGTAGTAAAATACTTTCCACACAGACACTGGTAACATGCTTAGCAAACTGGCACTGATAAAATGGTGACACAAAGACATTATTGGTAAATTGGTAGAACCATGTGACTGCACACACACATTCAGACAGCCCCCCCTCCTGCAGACACAGCCATCATGGTGGTAGGTTTCTGGGAATTTACAGTTGAGGATTTTTTTTTCCTCACAGGAGAAACTCCATAGTTTCAGGGAGGTGCCTGGGGTGGGTGTGTCTTTTAAAGACACAGCTGCTCTTTTTTTTTTTTTTTTTTTTTTAAACTTGCTAAACCGGACAGCCAGGAAGAGGAAGGAAACCCTGACAGGTGTCCAATTCTCCGACTGTCCGGGTGAAAACTGGACAGTGACACCCTAGTGTAAGGAACATACAGTCACTGACCAAATTATTAAATCTGGAATGCTGGGAAATGAAGCACAAACCCACTAATATACGTGACGTGTGTTAACGTGACTTTAAGACACACACTAACGGCAGTTGTGACGTTACGCAAAATTTTGTGTTGCGCAACTGCCACAACCAATGTACTGAGCCGTTAACAGCTCTTTAAGACATAGGGACATATTTTAAGGCTCATTAAACTTTTCACCTCTTACTTAACACTACCTTTTTAAACCAATTTGGACTTTTCGCTATTTTAAAGCAGTGAGAACCATGGCGAAAGGTCATTACCGCTACTTTTCGCCATACATAGCTGTGGTTACCGCTCGAGCATATTTATAAAATGGAGAAAAGTGTATTATTGCGTTAAGTTTGGCAAAAACGCATAAGTGGCCATTTATTTAGTCTGCCAATGGGTCCATGGAAGTGTCAGTACATTGTGGAGGGTTTCCCAATACTAATAAGTACTCCAGGGGGTGTTAGACTATTTTCCAGCATTTACTGTAATCCGATCTGAGATTTTAAGGTTAATTTTTCGCTTTTTAAAGATTTCCTTTTTTTTATTAAGGTTCCGATATTCTTTATTACCAATAAAGTCAAATGGGGGTCTGAGGGACTATTTATAAAGCATTATTTTTGCTTTTTTCCCCCGCCTTTACCACAATTTTTTTTAAACTTTCAACTTTCCCTTTCATCAAAGTTTTAAAAAGGCGAATTTTCATTTAAAAGCGGAAATTATCTAGCAAAAAGTAGCACTAATAATGCTGAAAAAGCTCAGCACATATGATGGTAAACAGGTAATACTCCCTGGTGGTTTTTCAAAGTAGTATTAAATTGGTTAATACACACTGAACACCTATCTTTGTTTTTTAAAAATAGCCCAACACATTTGGTGTTTTTTTCAGCCAAAATATAATAAAAGTGTTAACTCAAAAGGCGAATTTTCTCTATTTTATTATAGGATATGATAGTGTAAAACTCAAAAGGCGAATTTTCTCTATTTTATTAATAGGATATGAAGTGTAAAACTCAAAAAGCAAATTTTCTCTATTTTATATAGGACACTTTTTTAGTATTGCTTATTTTCAACAAACTGCAGCTAATTATCAAACCAGTTCCATTAATTGGAAATACCATAGTGCTGTGTAAGAAATAGTCATGTTAATGGAACATTCCAGTAAGTATGATGTTTGGCAAAGATTCTGGTAAAACTGCAAAAAAGCAACAAAAGGGAGAAAGGGGCAAAAAGGTGAAATTACACCTATTTATAAATATCTTTAAATAAATAAAAAAAATAGCTCGGGAATTTCACTAGAGCGATCTCTCTTTTTTCAGTGATACCACACTTTTTTTGCATTCTGTTCATAATTTGAGAACTGCAGTTTGTCATTTTAATTATAATTTAAATCATGTAAATAGGCCCCCTTGTGTGTGTTTTACCTTTTTTTTGTGTTTAAAGGGCCCGCATCTTCTCCTCAAACCTCCGTGATCAATTGTTTTTAAAACAAATGATTGAGTGTGTTATACAATGCGATCAGCAATTTTAAAGGCCCGGCCTCTAATCTTGCGGGGGACTCAGTTACGCCCTGCAGGGAGGTCAAGTAGGCCTTTTCCGAAGTAAGTAGGGATTGGTAAAGGTTTAGGTGTGAGTGACAAGGAAGGAAAACACAACATTACAGGCAACAGTCACAGTCCTGATGTGGGTATTTCCCATCACCCCAAAAACATAATCAATATCCTCCCCATTTATAGATATAAGCATACACAGTATGCAAATTGTACACAAGCACAATGAATAGGACCATGTAAACAGGGAACTCTTTCTGGTACATCTTATAGCAAACACCTTGCTGTGATGAATAAAGGTCCTACCCACATGGTTACACCTATTACTTGTATGTTGTAGGATTTCTGAATGAAAGTATTAAAACTAACAACTGCACCATTTCAACTATCTATTCAAGTTCCAATTGAAATTCCAAAAATCTGTTTTTGAACCTAATTGAATTAGGATTTTTATGAAGTTTAAATTAATAAATTATCAAGTATTCAGTATCAGTATCAAATTTTTTTATATGATTTTTCAGTAGGAATTTTCGTTTTTTTAATCTAATTTAATAGTTTTAGCTGTGAGGTGGAAACATGGGATTTCAGGAAGTGATTGGTTCGGTTTTTTTTTTTCTAAGCTAAGGACATGGGATGAAAGAAAGAAGATTGCTGTGAGTAGGGGGAATGTATATGTAGGGCTTGTATGTGACTCATTATTTTTTGCTATTTTTAAATGGTTGAGAAATGGCTGCAGGAAACAGATTTCAGACACACCTTGTAAAATGCCTGTAAAGGTGATGATTATTGCAAAGCTAATTCAGCCTGCAGGAATCATGTGCCCCCTATAAACCGCTGACTGTAAACAGTCTGTTTTAATTAGTTGTCGGGTATGTAACCATGTATTGCATCGGTTTGAGCTAATTGTAATATTAAAGGGAAACAAACAAGTTTAACATAAAAATTAAAAAATTGCCTCTTAAGCTCACTCCTTAAAAAAATAAATAAATCTAAAAAGCTGTTAAAAAAACACAATCTCAAACCTTTAGGGAACCATATATGTAAAGATCTACATAACATTACATGGATTATGCTTAGAAAACTTATTATTATAACTGAGCAGCTGTTTGAGCCTTTAACGAAAGAATGAATTCATTAAAAATGAAAGAAAGTTGCAAAGATTGTTCATACATAATAGAACTCTTGTGGTAGAAAGAAAACTTTCCTTTCCAGAAAAAAAAATATGGCAATAACTAAAGGGATAGAGGACATGTCCTGTATTTATTCCACTTTCCCCAAGCTTCCCCCATGCATTTGTACAAAATGTTGGAGATAAAGGTGGGGTTGCTACTGGGCCGGTATTTCACCATCGTTGACAGTAAATCAGGATTGGTAAAAGAAAAAGCACAAACAGGTACTTTGTAGGCTGCAGGAGACGAGGAGATGAGCACATGTGTGCAATACTAATAACATCACCAATCACACAGAAGAATGGGAAATACAATGGGCAACACAAAAGGTTAACATTTTAAATTGAGTAAATCTTGCACTTCAGGAGTAACATCTATTTACTGGAAGCAGTAGCTGCCTTTAAAATATGGTGGGCAATTAGACTACATGCACTCAGTGTTTGGCATTTTGTATTGCCATTTTGGTCAAGCCATAAATCTGCTAGAAGAAACCCAAACCACATGTATTTTGTACTGATAAAACACCACGTAGCAGTGTCCTGCTTGTGCTAACAGCTTTGCAGCATTTCTCTTTTCAATGTAGAGAACAGTTCACAGCTTCTTCCTGGATTCGTTGTTGCAAAAAAATAAAACTTCCCCCCTGGTCAAATTACTATACCCGTGTGTTCTCTGTGTTGGTGCTATTAGTGTTTGGAGATCAGTAGCCACTTAGGTTGAAGAGATGATACTGATAAAACCACCCCTTGTGGACCCTGGTGCTGAAAGTGTTTTAGAAGAGAGATGTATTTGCCGTGCAGATGCGCAATACAATTGGAGCGTTCGTGAGATGCCAAATCAAAATTAGCAGTGAAATACTAAAACCACACAGCTACTGGTTCTATAAAAGATACAGGAAGCCTGGCTATAATTACACGTGACATCAGTGAAGAAAGAGATGTCAGAGTGACATTGTTCAAGTACTTTCACCTCTAAAATTAAACATTACATGTCACTGTCATGGTTTGTAACGTGGTTATTTTGTTCATTAAGTGCAGATTAATGAAGGTTAAAAAAACACAAAAAACATTAAATGTTATTTACCTTGAAGGCCCAGGTTCTCTGTCTTTCTTCTGACCAGTGATGGTTTGGTCCCTTCCAGTATCAAGTGGAATTGTAACAAGGGTTTGCACCTGGTCACATGATCATCTTTCTGATTTGTACCCAACGCTAGCCAGCATTCATTCTGTTTGTGAATTCTCCATCAAAACTGGAAAAAAAATTGTCCCACTGGTTAAAAATCTCTACAGTTTCAGGTTGGGAATGAACAACCAAACAACCCTACTTGGAGCCCATTCAATCCTTGACCAAATCCAATAACCCTCAGGTACCATCTGCTTTAAATCTACCCACATATATAACTGCCAAGGAATCAAATTTAAGTCATTTATCATGATAAGAAATATGTTTACTGTAAGTTTAACAGGTTCTATGTTCTTTTGCATTATGAATTCAATGAGAAAGAATGGCTAAAAAAATGACAATTTTTTCAGCTTGTATTACCCATGTTGCTAATGGTACATGTCAAATGGTGTTTTCCATGTCTTGAAATCTGATAAGATAGACTTTCAAAGCTATATGAAATCTTCTAGTAGGAGCATCTTCCATTCCTAAAGTTCCTAAACATCCCTCATCCAGAAGGTTAATACTTGTATCCAATCTCATGGTGGTGCAAGTTACCCACCATGTTAATCAGGGAACATGGACAATACTAACCAAATATTTTTTGTTGTATATCCTATGCATATGATTTAGAATTTGGGGGCATTTTGAATTTTGATTGCTCTCTCAACTGATTTTAATGTAAGTCTAAAAATCTAAGGGGGGGGAGGGTGGAATTCCTCCTGACTCCAAATTGAAATTTGGAAGGTATCCCTGGATCAACTAGAGCTACATTATATATTAATACCAGTAATTTTCAATATTGTACTCCATGAACTTGCCATTACCACATCTGCTAGAAGGCAGCTCCAGAGTTTCAACCGTTCGTGACTGTAATGAAACCTTTCCTAACCTGAAGATGAAACTTCAGTTGGACAGAACAGATCTAAACAGAATATCTTTCACTTTTTCATGTGTTAACCCATTTGTCTATTGTTACAGATGTCCCAGAAGGTCTATTCCACTTGTAGTACTGCACCACATAAATAAATTATATACCTTATAGGAGCATACTCAAATTCTCAATATTTTTTATTTGTAGAAACTTATCCAGCCCACTTTTAAAGCTAAAGTGGACGTGGCATCTCCTTGCCAATGTATTCTAAAACAGGTCTTTCCTCCTGACGTACTGTAGCTTCTCTATACCCAACAAACAAACCCAAAGGCCTTCTATACATGGATTGATAATTCAGCTTGACTGAGTGTTATTGTCAATTGGGCCAAAATGTTAGAAATTTTGTCATAAATAAACTATTGATTTTTGACAAAATTGTAGAAAATTCAGTTAGAGACATAGGAAATTCCGCCCTTTAATAGGCCACAAAAATATTTGGGACTAAATATTGGCAGCACCACACGGTTTTATACGTCAGTTGTTAAGAAACATACTTGTGTTTACTGGGCCTTATAGTTGTTCTAAGGGTCACTTGGAAACATCACTCCCAGCTTTTCTCCTCATGGGGCAACTTCCACGTTGACTTTTAAAAAAAAAAAAAAAATGCTGGTAATGGCGTCTTTAGCAATGATTGTCATTACAGTGTACGGAAAAATTTTCTTTGGCAGCCATGGATACAGAGAATGCAAACATTCTTATTCTGTAAAAAGACTTATTAGAAACAGTTTTTTTCTATTCGGAACCTTGTCAGTGGGGGGATGGAGCCAGCACGGAACTCACACAAACTGTTCAATATGCCCAGCTTGAAAAGACATTTTTATTAAGAGCAAAAAAGTGTGTTCCCATTCTATGGGAGAAATTGCGCAAAGCTCATATTATATGTCAACATTGCCAACCCTGAGGTGTTTAATTCAGGCTTCTATACCACAACATATAAAACTCAATTCTCCAGCCAGTTGTGAAGCGCGGAAAAGGCTGTGTTAGAAGATTGCTTTTTTGACTATTCAGAACCTACATCAGAATTTAAAATGCCAGATTCGTCATTTACATCTTTGTGAAGGCTGCAGACAGCTATTGAATGTGAAAAAGACTTTTCAAACAAACTTTTATTTTTTTATTTTGGAATCTTAAGGGCAACTATACTGAATCTACAAATAAATACATGTACATTAGCCTTAACTCTGAGGTGTGGTGTACATTGCTGAATGCCTTCAATCCAATACTTGTTTGGCTCAGACTAAAGTTTCGTACACACCTACGATGAGGTTCCGACCCGCGAAGCGAGATGTTATGAACGAACGTTTCGGACGATTATTGGCCCGCGTTTAGGCTAGCACTTGTAGGGGGAATGGTTGTCGGTCGTGCAAAGAAACGACCGATTCCGGACTAGATAAGGCCTACCAACATACATGTTCTGTGTCGTACCATTGTGCTGTCGTGGGTCGGGACGCGATCGCACGTGTGTACGAACCTTAGGTAATCACCTACTCCTCCACACAATTCTCCTTATGTAAATAAATGACTGACTTAATGAAGTCAGCCATGCTAGTAATTACTATAGCCACGAAGACTGGGGGAGGAATTCCATCATGCATTCACACATCACAACTGTTCTGATAAACTATTCTATCAAAATTGGCACACAGAAGATTTATTGATAGAAGCACTTGATTGACGCGGAAAGAAGAATACTACGAGATGCTTGGATATATAAATAAATGGGGACAGACAACAAAATGGTACGGCAGTACAGTTGGAAGAAATTCTAGCTTTCCATAACAGGTTATTATAACAAACACACTTTTTCAGTACAGATGCCTTAAAGGAGAAAAAAAAATCTAAATTTAAATGAAGACAAATCTAAATTTGAATGATCTTCCGATTACTGGGGGTACCGTCAATGCCTGAGTTGCTAACATTACCCACTCCCCACCTCACCTTAACCCCCAATAAAACCACAGACAATGCTGTTTTGGTAACTGTCCACAGATTTATATTACATGACAGGGTGTAGAATTACAAATAAATTATCTATAAAATAGTAGTATCCCATAAAATTATCATACGTAATCCTCTAAGCAAACCTAACGATAAGGCCTCGCACCTGGCCCCACGCAGATTAAGATTGGGGGGGGACGGAAGTGTCCTTCAACACATTTCTATAAGTATTACGATAACACGGAATGGTACACGAGTAAACAATCAAAGTAGAGTCCAGTCAGGCAGTCCCTAGGTAGGAGAGGGGCACCAAACACATATTACAAAATGTTACAAATACCGAACGTGCCAAGTCGCGCACGCAAGGAGGAAAACAAAAAAAAACCTGGCTCAAGCTGGGCGAGAAGCAGGCTCCTGTGCTCGGTCTAATGACAATCTCTAATACAAAACATAATCTAGGAAAACATTACTGAAAGGGGAGGGCCGTAACCCCACCATAAGGGAGAAAAATGTAGAAACAAGGTACTAAAATTAATCAGCCATACACACAGAATGGATCAACCCAATTAACACGACAGTACCAAAGCGGCAAAAAAATGCATGGAACCCAAAAGCCGTGCAAAGCCCAGAGCGTAAGAAACAGCCCACGAAGCGGGGTTTTTTGCGATTTCATGATGACACCATGGCGAAGATGGCGGGCAGAGAAAAGAAACCAGAAAAGGGCAGGGGGGCGTTCAAAAAACAGTTTGGTACGCCATTGGCTTAGCGGGGTCAGCAGTGAAATGAAAAAGAAAAAGGAGGCACAAACGGCCGGAAGCACACAGTGCAAAAAGACGGGTTGGAGGAAGGAGATAAAAGCGGGTGAGTGGGGGCCGCACCGAAAGCACAGGGGGTGTCAGCGGGGCACAGGGAAGAAAGGGCCCAACCGCCAACGATCAGCATGCAGCGTCCCGGGGACCCAAAAGTGCGGCCCCCTACAAGGAATGCCGCGTGGGCAAAACACTGACGGCGTTTGTTTTTGAAGTTGTAAATAAAAAGGCAGACAGCGAAAGGGAGCTCCGGGATTTCACATAAGAGGGACGACAAAGCTTTTGGGCTGCCACAAAAATTAGATGTAGCTGAAGGAAGGCAGATCCATTGAACACACAACAACTTCTCTAGATTGAATGGCCAATACACCCAAAACATTCTTACTCACTTCTTTATTGAAAGAACAGGGTGGAATTCATATGCGGATAATCTATTAAGGTCTCAACACATACAAAGGGGATGAGATGACTCACTCAAGGATTAGGTTCGGGACAGAAGTCACAGAAATATGTCCCTGAGCGGGAAGTTTTTGTCAGCGCGAGCCGAAATTCTCAGTGAAACACACTGTGGGGGGCTTACAGGTCGAATGCCGAAGAAAAGTGACTCCTTTTTGAATATTGGTGGAGTTAAGAACAGAGTTTGCTTTTTTCTTATTTCAGAAGAGACACAGTAACACGGCACATGTCAACAAACGTAGAATACTCGACAAGGAAAGTAGGGAGGGGGTGAGACAAAGCCTCAGTGTGCTAAGAGAAGAACATAGGACAAAATTAGACAGTCTCTTAGAAGTCAGAGGTAAATGGATAATGCATGGTACATGTTTCCTAGTTAGTGGTGATTACTGTTACTACACACAAGACCAAATCAGAATGAGAAGCGGTTTCCCCCCATCACACAAGGACAAGCTTAAATAGCCTATTTCCACAACTGATGTAACAAGAAATGCTCGTAGATGCATAGTTACTCCAAGACTCACTTAGAACAGGCAGGGATGTCCGGGGTACTAAAACATGTCCTGGACTCATCCTGAAAAATGATACCGCCCCACCGCCGGACGGCCTCACAGCTCGATGAAATAAATAGGAAACTCCCACCTATTCCTAGGATGAATCCAGTTCCAAGCATTGCCCCGCAGGCCAACCCTCGCTCAGGACCAATATGGGAGGAATAGTCCAGAGACTGGATACACACGAATGGGTATAGGAAAAACACCACCTGGACTGGATGCACGTCACAGACCGAAGCTACTTTGTAAATAAACATAACTTTAATTAAAGGGCATGTCCACCCACACCACCCAAACTATAAATCACCTCCATCCCAACCCCCCACTACTGGCCCCATTGATGTCGTGTAGTTTATCCTTACCTCACATCTCCGATTAGTGTCCCGGAGCAAAAAAAAGCCCCCCCCACCCCAACAGTCCCAAAAAGCTAGCCCACCAGAGGCTAGCAAGAAAGAATACCCATAAGGCCTCTGCCAGGGCCCTACCTGGACCTCTGGGAGAATTTTGGCATGCGTACTAGCAGCCCTTCTCCAGCGGCACATCCCACCCCCCAATGGCCCTCCCGATTAAGGTTGGGTGGTTCCCTCCCCCTAGTGTAAATCACGGGGTATTGTCCCCAAATAGTCCCCGACGGTCCCTCGATAAAAAAAAAAAAACATCCCCCACAAACCCCGCCCACCTCTATGTTAATATTAATTAGAAATGCCCGAAAGGCATTTACGGTAACCTTACCCTCGATTGCCTCTCTTGCCTCCGCCGCAACTGAACCCTTTGTGGCTGTCCGCTCATCCATCCACAGACCGTCCTCCTGCCAGCCCCCCTGCCCTCTGCTTGCACTTTCTCGCAAGCGAGGACCTGGCAGCAGTGGTGGATGCAAGAGGGAAGTTAAGTAAGTTTGGGCATTTTCTAATAATTCACATAGCGGTTGCGGGAGCTTGGGGGACAGGGGGGAATTCTTTGCTGGAACATTTCTTTTTACGTGTGGGACATAACCTTTACGTCTCTATAAATACATTAAATATTTCTTGTTCCATAAAAAATTGTTCTGTAACCTAATCCTCTGCAGCCAGATGAATATCCTCATTTATATCCAGGAAAGTTCGTAAAGGAGACTCACTCTCATTCTTCTTAAATATTGTAAGAGTAAATGTGCACAACATTTCAGTGGAAAGGCCCTTCGTCAGGTGCATTCAGACGTGCCTGTCACTCCACGGTGTTCTCCACCATTTATAGACATCATCAAGTATCGTGGAGTGTCGAAGGGGTAATCAGGGTGTCCCAATAAGTAATCAAGGTTGTCAGGTATCGGGCAATCAGGTTCGTTTTATCGCATCATGTGAACATAAGGTGGTCAGGTATCGGGGTGTCATGTTAATCGGTATGACGAAAAAAAATGTATTCAGAGTTCTGGGGTATAAACAATCAAAAAAGTTGTCAGGTATTGGGGGTCTCGGGGGGGGTGGGCGTGAGGGTATGTGCAGTCTCGGGTGATCAGGTGTTATGGTGTCGGTATCAGCGTGTTCTGTATCAGGTATCATTTTTTGTGTATTAGCTGGCCATAAGACACATACGCAAAAAAGAAGGGAGAGAAAACAGTAACCATAATAGAATTAGCTTCGTCGATTAGCAAAAATGGTGACCTAAGCTATATTGGGGACTAACCAACGCTAAAAATTTATTAAGAGAGTGGGCATACGGGCGCGTTAGCGCAACCATAGTGTGAAGATAAATTTGAATGAATATTAAGAAGGTCTGTTGACCATGTCTGTGTGGGGGTGGGAGTATTAGCTTTGCATTTACGGACCCCCATCGACCTAATTGTTTTGATGACATGACCTTAGGCTGAGGCACAAACACAGCCAACGCACACTGAATTGGCGCACACAACGCAAAGCGTTGATCGTCACACTTGTTGTGTGCGCGATTCTGTTCGTTTGCTTTTTCGCGCCATTTTGCGGTTACCAAAACGCTACTGGACAAACACGCAATAATCGCATGCGCATCGGGAAATGGCGGGGGAATTTTCACTTCCCATGATTTCCCCATTTTTTTAGCAAACAATTGCAGGCATCAACGCGTGCGCAACCCGCGAAAAACACGCTAGTTTTGGCCTAGCCCTTAACCTCTCGAATTATCCCATATTAGAAGCTTGTACCCTTTATGGTAAAAAATATCCTGATATTTTGCCGATAATGCAGAAACCCTCCAACCGTTCCTTAGCTATGCTACCTAAATAGAAAGAACTATTTAGCTTTTCTTCAAGCCAATTAAAACTATAAATATTATATATATATAGGAAATAGTCAGGGGATATAAATAAAGCTGAAAAGAACACCAGATCTATTGCAAGTAAAGTAGTCTGCACATGTCCCTAATTTCAGAAAAACACCTCTTTGTGTCATTTCCATCTGTGTTCAGGTTTCATGTATCCGAGTCAAGGGTACATTCATCAGTTATCAGTCAGGTATCATCTTCATCATGTATCCAAGTCCAGGTATCATTCATCATGTAATCAGAGTCAGGTATCATTCATCAGTTATCAGAGGTGTTTCGGTATCATTCATCAATTTATAGAGTCGGTCTCTTCATCATGTAATCAGAGTCAGTTATCATTCTTCATCAGTTTATGAGAGTCCGGGTATCATTCACAGGTATCAGATATCGGTATCTTCTCATGTATCAGAGTTCATGTATCGTTCATCAGGCAGTCAGAGTCAGGCAATCAGAGTCAGTAGCAGAGCAGAGTCAGGTCTCATGTATCAATGATATCTGTGCTTATGATAACTGTTCCCTGATTCTGATACTGAATCATGATACTTGAATTTGATAACTTGACGTTGAAAAATAACAGCAGGAAAAGAGCCTGAATGACATGATCCTACTCAATAATATACAACCAACAAATACCTGAATGACATATGTAACGTTGGAAACAAAACACTTCTGACCATGGTATGGATACCTGATGAATGATACCTAATAGCAAAATAAAAAAACAGCAATAAAACAACA
Source organism: Hymenochirus boettgeri (assembly GCA_019447015.1). NCBI lineage: Eukaryota > Metazoa > Chordata > Amphibia > Anura > Pipidae > Hymenochirus > Hymenochirus boettgeri. The sequence goes on along the minus strand of JAACNH010004308.1, from coordinate 4,325 downwards.
AACACACAAAAATGACTTAAAACTCAACCTACACCAAACATCGTTAAATCAAAGCAACCTGAACAAAACATTAATGTCAAATACCACTAAGAATCTAAATGAAATACCTGAAAACATGAGGAATGAACACAAAGGTGTTTTTTTCTGTACATTTAGGACCGTGCTTTTTTGTTTTGACCGTTACATCCAATAGAGGGGTTGCTTTTTTTAGCTTTAATTTTTGGGGGTTTTTAAAAATTTCGCTTGAAAAGCTAAATTTACTGTATTTCTATTTTTTTGTCTTTGAACTTCTTTTTATTTATAAGTTTTTTTAGTCTTGATCACAAGTTCTTTTTTTACTATAGTTTTACCCTTTACTTAAGTATTCTGCCACAAAAATGGGAAGGTTATGTCAGAGGTTTTGGTGTACCTGGTAAGATTGTGGGTTAAAAAACCACATTTTTCCTTTTTCATATTTTTCTGATTATTGGACTTAAAAATGTGTTTTTTGACCTAGTTCCCTTTAAGTATGGGCTGCACACAGAATGGATGGTAGATCGTAGTGTGTGGTCTTATCAGGTTAGGTGAGCATTAATAGAAAAACAGACTTTTTCTAATGATTAGTCAAAAAACCACAATTTTTGCCTTAGTTTACCCTTTAAGTATGGCTTCCCGGTAATGGAAAAGGTTTGTGTTATGACCATGAAACAAACTGTTTTAAAATGATCCACATTTGGAGGATTGTTACCATTTATAGCTCTCATATGGTAAAAAAATTTCCGGAAAATTCGCCGATAACTCTGTAACGCTTTCCGCGGATTCCTTAGCTAGAAGATAAAACACACTTCTCCTATTGTCCCCCGCATGTCTGTACCTACATTTCATGTGTCTAGCTCAGAAAAACTTGGGAGGAGATCAGTCACCAAAACAGTCAAAAAAAAAAAGCGAAACAATAAAATGGAAGTAAGCAATAGAAAGAACCGTATTTGGTCTTAAATAAACCAAATTAAACAAGAAATCAAAATACCGCCGAAATAAGACACCATCTAGGCTTAAAAATTGTACAAGAAAAAAAAACATCTTTGTGTCATTCCTCATGTTTCAGTTATCAGACTCAGGTATCATTCCCTCAGGTAATCATCACTCCTCAGGGGATCACTCCTCGGAGGGATCATTTCCCTCATGTATCACTCCTCAGGTATCACTCCTCAGTATCACCTCCTCCGGTAATCACTCCTCAGCGTATCATTCCTCAAGGTACACTTTCCTCAGTATCACTCCAGGTAAATCACTCCTCAGGGATCACTCTCCTCAGGGTATCAATTCCCAGTTTGGATTTTACTGCGGTTACATCCAAAGATGGGCGCGATTCTACTTTATAATTCTTTTTCTTCTCTTAAAAAATAATTTGCGACTATAACCAAGTGCAAACACAAAAAAAAAACCCTAATGTATTTTTTAAAAAGGGCTGTATAGTGTATTACGTTTTCAAAATTAATGGTCCAAATTGGATTATCAAGGTAAAGAACCGCTCTTGTAAATATGCTACTCTTAGCCATTTAGATCCTATCTATGATCTGCGCGCCTGTATGGCCTATACCGATTAACAAGACAATCCTGATAAACTGATACATGATAATGATCCCCAAACACAATATTAATAACAAACCACAGCAGGTGCAGCCTGACAAAAAAAAAGATCCCCTGCTAACAATAATACAACCTAATCCATATCACCAAATCATGACAAGACAACTGATTACAGATAACAAACACCTTGACAACCCTATACAGTGATTATTCTAATGGAATATCCTGATGAATATGATACCCGACTCTGATGACTGACTTTATACCTTATGATGATGCGACAGGATCTGTGCCATGATAGCAATGACGCTGATACCAGACTCCTGCCAACTGGGGGGGGGGGGGGGAATGACGATGATAAGACCTTACTCTGATACTTGAATGAATGATTCCATAGAAGCTTCTAAGATCCTGAGAATATCTTGCTCTGATACGACTGACTCTGGACAAATGACGAATGATACCTGACTCTGGATACTTAGATGAATGAATGAATGCCTGAAACCCTGGCACCTATGGAAATGATGCCTGACTCCTGTAGCCAGATGAATGTTCCTGACTCTTATTCCCACTCCGATGAAAGATACCTACGGGGAGTCTGATACTCATCTGTACAAACCTGACAGGGGCAGATACCCGTGATCTGATACCAACACCGAGAATGAGACCATGACCTATTGATCTTAAGAGATGGAAGGAATATCAACTTACTCTGATAAAACCTGATGAATGATACCAAGACTAAGCTAGAATACATAGAAAACACAAGAGAGCAAAATTCAGTTGACTTCTGATCCTTACTCCTGACAACCGTGACGAGATAACTGACCTCGGCTACCCTAAGTGAAATAATACCTCACTCCAATAGAACGATGAAGTGAAATAACCTGACTCAATAGGACCGCTGAATGATACCAATGAATGATAACCTTATCTGAAACCTGAAACTGAGGAATGACAACAAGATTATTTTTTTCTGACCATTATTTATATTTTAACAGAATGTCATTAATTGGTCATAAAAGGCTTAAATACAAACGTCCAGGTACACAAAAGGGCAAAACAACACACCCACTCGACCTAGTACCTTGTCCTTCCTATGGAAGCAATACCTAAAGGCTAACTATAGTCAAAACGATATTTTGATGCATAATCAAAAAAAGTATTGTTTTTTTTTTTAAAAAGAAGATCAAAGTAAAGAAATAAATACAGTAAATTTAGGATTTAGCGGAGAAGTGAAAGAAATGAAAAAAATAAAAAAAAAAATCACGTAAGAAACAAAGCATCAGAGGTCAGGTATAAATTCATAACCCGGGAATCATCTGCATCAGTGGTAGGAGTCTTCATCAGGAAAAGGCAAAATACATTGAGGCAATCCGAGGGTACCCTTCATCAGTCTCAGGAGTCGGCATCATTATCAAATCAGGCCATCAGAGTCAATGTAGCTTCATCAGGCCAATCATGCATCGTAAAAATCAGGTCGGGAATAATCAATTCGTCAGAGGCTTCAAACATGGTCATTTATGGCAATTCAGGTGTAATCATTCATCATGTATCAGAGTCAAAGGAATCATGTTATCGCACATCAGATATCATGATGGAATGATACCTGTATATCTACACGGAAAAACCAATATGAACTGATACCTGAACTCGCCGACGCGGGAGGGGATCGTGAATATCGCGAGACGCATCCTCGCAATGACTGCCTGTGAAAATCCAGAGCATACTGATCCTTGATGAAAGTATGGGGCCTGATTAGGTGATACCTGCTCTGATACATGACAGGAAGAAAGTGATTTAGCTCCAAAAAAAGCATTAGAGCGGTCATTATAAGCGCGGAAAGAGACCTCAAAGGAAAATCGATAAATAATCACCCATTAACATATCGTGGGAGAAAATGACACATGAAATGACTTGATAGCCGGTTGGACTGGCTGATACAATGGAAGAGTGAATCGTTATAGGAGCAAAATAGGAACATGACATGGGACAAAAGGTAGAAGTGACAAGTCTGATACAAGTCAATCGAAATGAACATACACTGAGCTCAATGTATACCGCAAATAACCTGAGAGGCAACGTATGATAAAACCTGACTCTGGAGGGGTAGGGATGATACCTGATCGTCTGATACGCGTGAACCATAACAGCGAGGAATGGACCAAGATGTGTTCACGGGGGCACGTTGAGCTTCGTTCAAATTTAGGGACAGTGTGCAGGACTGTGTGCAGAAAGTAGATGATGTGCTTGTATATTTCTAGCAGCTTTTATTTTTTTATCATATCTATATAGGGTATTAAATATATATATTTCTTCTTTTTTTTAATTTGCTTAAAGCTAAATACTGTTCTTTAGACTATTACTTAGCAGCTACGGGAATAGCGGTGGACGTGAGGGTTTTCTGAGGCCAGTGCACGATTGACCAATTGAATCGCCAAGCGGCAGGGGACACAGTATCAGAGGAATCCTTATCACAGGAGTTGCTTAGAAGGAAAATCCCCAATACACACATACTGTACAATCTTCTAATATGGATATTTTCCGACGGTTTAAGGGCTAGGCCACACTAGCGCGTTTTTCGCACAGTCACAATGAATTGCGCACAAAAATGTCTTCGCGCGGCATCGCTCGGAAAGGTTTTCGCTAAAATGGAAACATTGCGGGAGCGCGAAAAGGGCTATCAATGGACCTCTGCTCTGGTATCAGAAGCAAAATGGTAATAGAAAGGCACACTACTTCCTCAGAATGCTCTG
>JAACNH010004307.1:0-24643 GCA_019447015.1 Hymenochirus boettgeri | reverse complement strand
AACAAGGAGGGAAGAGGCCTTTTCATCCAATGCTTAGTATTCAAGGCATAAGACCTCCAATTAAAGGGACATGTTGGGGTGCTACTACCACATGGAAGCTTGGTCAATCTTCCTGCAGAGAACACTCGCTACAATATAACACAAAAGGGTCTTTTTTCTGGATGACACTCCTGCTTGGAAATAGTATTCAGGAACTACATTCATCTACTTTGATGTGATTGGTAGGTTGTTGCAAATACTGATCTGATATCATTTGGTCGGTGACATTTCACTTCATGTCATGTTCACTAGAAACACATTTTAAATTAGCAGGACAAGTAAAAATAAAACAAACTTCAGCAAAAGTACATTTTGAGTCCAAATCATAACTATATCTACAGTTCGTTAACGGGAGTTTGTTGAGTTGTTCTGGAAAATTTAAGCGGGGTTAATCATCTTCTGGATAATTGGGATCCAATATCTTATAGTGCTGATCAGTCAGATAGTATTGGAGACATATTGGAACTGAAACTGGAATAGCGACTAAACAAGTACTATAATGTCTGAACACTTTTACATTTCCTAAACAAAAGTCAGTTATACTTAGGAGCTTCTTAAAATATACTCCCAATGTTATCTGGGGGCAATGGAACACGGGGTTCATTAAATAAATTCAAAATAGAAAAACCACAGAATAAGATGAAAAATAACAGGTAGGAAAATATATTTCATCTGGAGTTTGCAATTTTCACTGGTTGGAATCTGGGCTATCTTAATCCACTCCTTAGGAGGGTGGGGTGTGTTGTCATCTCTGAATCATCTGGGTGGTCCCTGAAGTCATCTGGGCGTGTCTGAAGTATGGGCGGTCTCTGAAGACATCTTGTTCTCCAATCAAACAGATTCGGTGTGCGTTTTACTCTGGAAGCATGTATCCACGATGGATGCCTTCAAACCAAGATAGTGTGCGAGTCTAACGCCTTCATCAAGACCACATCCCCTGTTTAAATGGGTGCGTCGGAGCACTAGAAAAATAAAGAAAAAACAAAGAAACATCACCAAGATGCCATTCAATCTTTCAATCAGTTTTACACACATAAGCTTCCTGGATAAATTCAGGTCACCTGTAATTAATGTCCCTGTCTTAACTGCCCAAAGCGTAGGAATGGTTTACCCATTAAAATTTCGAAAGGAGACAACTTGTATGTAGAATTGGGGCCATAAGAACTCTGCTAATACAGCTGGTAAATAAATATCCCATTTACTGAAAGAACCTGCAGAAGCCTTCCTAATCTTCTTTTATTGTGCGGTTCATTCGTTCAACAACATCTGAACTCTGGGGATATGAAATTTCTATTCAATGAACATAAATTACACATGTCTTGTATTAGCTTAGAAGTAAAGGCTGGTCCTTTATCTGAATCTATCCTAACAGGACAACCTCATTTAGGAATATTCCTTACACACAAATTTTGCAACAGTTTTCACAATCTTTTTTACTAAATATATAATTGGGCAATAAACCTTGTGGCTAAGATTTGATATGAGCCATATTATTACTATAACTATCCCCTCTTTAATAAAGACCCAAAAGGTCTAAAAACAGTACTTGAAAGAAAAAAAAAATCTTTAAAATAAAAAAAATGAATCGGGAGGAAAACAAAAAATTAAAACCGAAACAATAACATTTCGGGAAAAGTATGAACGCAGGAAAGAAACGAAAGAAACGGAGAAAGAAATAGCAACTATACAACATATATGAGATAACATTCCCTTAAACAACATGGAAGAACTCACATCATTCATTCAAACAACTAAAACATAAGGAGTAATATCCACAAATTAAATTAATGTAAAGTCAGCTCACCTTCTTCATTTATAAACTTTCTACTGCCAAAACTAACTACATTAAATCATACCTGGAAACAATGTATAACAGCTTAAACCTTAAACAAAACACAAAGCACGGGTTTAAAGAAAGATTTAACTAAATAAACAAAACACGGTAACAGACCTCAAATTCCAAACGAATCTGGGAATTGAAGCTCTTTATACACTATACACAAACACAACCATACCAGCTCTAATTGGTAGAGAATCAAATCGGACTGGGAGAGAGTTACACCTATATTTAAATATTAATTACTTGGGTATAATTTAACCTGTAAGCTAATACCGTAAATAAAAGGAATATACTATGGGTAGACCTGAATAATTTAACTTCTAAGACCATGATGGATTTAAAATAACCTCTACTCTGTGAGACAATCGGATAGTTCATATTCATTCTTTAGCATTGTAAACATGATTGGATGTTAATTAACATTCTCCGTGCCCAATAAAATGAGTTGGGGCCTCACAGCCCATTGCACAAGTTGCAGAGATGCATTCTCTGAACAGTGATTGCCAATGACTTAGAGAGAGAAAAAAAAAAATAAGTGACTAGTTTCAAGAGTGTCTCTGTGATTTGTCATTAAACTCCCACCATGATTTTACAATGTTCTCTTACAATACAAATGAAAAGATTTATCATAATTCACAAAGCTCAGAGCAGGGGCAGAGGTAATGTTATAACAATTATTTAAACATTCTTTGTCATTTGCAGAGGTCCATAGATGATGTTTGGACAGTTTTAATGGTGCATTTTGAAGCATTTGGTCCCAGTGGGAGCTGGCTGGGATTCATTGTTGTTAAAAGTTCATGAAGCCGACCAATTCGCTTATTACAGGGTGTTTGAAATGGCTTTATATCTGGGGGCTGACCAGATATTCACCCTTAGATATTATACACCCAAGATATTGAACTGAGTCTTGCAATATTTGTATTTTCTGGAAGCTTTTGATGCAAGACAATTGAGGGAGAGGAAACCTTTTACATACCTCCATGCTCTGGATACACAATAATCACATAACATATTGACAATTAACATATTTCAATAATCCTAGAACCATGTGGCTGAACCCATTATTATTTTAACACTCACAGAGAGCCATAGAGTCTGTCACTGGCAAGTCCACCAAATCTCTATGGTCAAACAGTGACATAAATTGGGACTTTTCAAAAAATGAATACAAAAAAAAAACTGAGCCGTAGCACCAGCCGCACATGCAGAAAAAAGGCATATCTCAAAATCAACAACTGTATTACATTGTATCGGCAGAAATGCTAATAAGGGCTTAAATATCCAAAACTATAGGAACTATCTGTATATGAGCTATAATAGGGGTTAAAATAGGAAGATAGTCTTATAATTACTCATTGCTTTACAAGGTACAAACCATTAGCAGAATACTATTAATTAATCCTGTTAAAAGGGGGTTAGGGGCCTTAAAAAAAATAATCCGTACATCAACTTTTACTTCCAACAAGTTATGCACATAAGAAATTAAGATACACAATTTACTTACTAAATCGGTTATGTCAAATTAATGGGGGATCTGGTAATAATTCAAAGGAAAATAAGACAATAACAATTGGCCATCATCCCTATTAGTAACAAATATTTTAATCTTAGCTCTCTGCAAGTACCCCCAATAAATCTCTACAAAAAACTTGCAATCAGCTGAGGGACCATTATTATAAGGAGCTTTTGATAGAGAACCACATAGTCCCTGTATCCATCAAAAAAAATTAAACAGCTTACTCGTATATGAAAGAACACAAATAGGATTACACATTCTGTCATGAGCTGTACCACAGCGAGGGAATCACTTGTGGGAAAATCCATCACAACTCCATCATAGGGGATATCTATCTGGGACTTGATTTCACATCCTACTTAGCTATATAGATTAACGGGTCTCACCAATGATCAATTTATTACAATAAAACATTTGCTATATGAAGTGATCTCCTTAACACAACAGAAACTCTACCAGATCTCTTGCCTTCACTTCTAAATCTTCACCTTTCTCAAAAAAAAACCTCTATAATAAGAAAAAAACTTCCGTAGACATTCCTACCTCCATTCGCAATTATAAAATCCATTTACAACTAGTTAGACATGAAAGGAGAGGAGGAGGGGGAAGCGGGTTTAGAATGTAAGAAGATAAGAATTAGACACAGAATAGAAACATCGAGTCCAAACATTCTAAGTGAAACCAGCATTAACCAAATTTAACTTACTTATTAATATAATCAGATGATAATAAAATTCACTAAGAGAGCTCACAATAAGAATATACATCTTTTACCAACCCAATATATTATCAAACCATGTATTCTATAAATTGTACCACCAATACGGATCACCTAATCTCTTGAGTTTCCAGGAAAATTCTTCGGAATATCAGTATTTCACACATTGGAAACCTGTAAACTTAGAATTAAAACACTTTAATATAATTTAAATGACTTATCATGTTTGGGTCAGACACATTACTGTGAAACTCTCCATCCGTGTAAGCAAGAAGGTTAACAATAGCGCAGTGAATCATTAGGGAAACAAATCACACTGAAGCAAAGAGAGAGAGGAGAAAAAAAAACTTATACTAAAATCAGACACTTACATATAAGCAGCTCAAGACAGACAAGACAAATAGTAGGTTTCTCAATGTCCGTATAATGCTAGCTAGCAAGAAACACAACTCAGAAGTTCGAACTTCAAATGAACCGGACCACACTGTCCGTTCTATAAATGGTTAAGCTTAACTCTAAGTCCCCGTCCCTAACTCCCGTGTTTTAAACTTCATTCACGCTGAAGAAACTCTTATTTAAAGAGAAAACATAACTCTCTATGTGCAGGTCGCCGCCTGCGGGAGTATATCTCGTAGTCCAACTACGAGTTGCGAGTCCAACCGCAAATAGGGATCCTATATAAAGGGAAAATATATCTCTTGTACGGCTCCCAGTTACCTCTTCCCAAGAGAAACTAAAAAAAATGCAGATCGCCACCTGCGGGAGTCTACCTTAACTCTTTAACTCTTTAGAACAACCAGCACCAAGTTTACATTCCACTCAGGGAATAAACTGCTCTTTCAGAATTTAACACCCACCCACGAAGCAACTTCCTTAAGGAACTCGATCACAGTCCCAGCCTGCGGGTATTTACGTACAGACACTCTACTTACAGACCTATCTGTAAGACGTGGGGTATGCGTCCGCCCTTCCAGACCACGTTTTAAAATCTATCCCAATGTGCTGATACAGGTACAGAACAAGCAAGCGCACTAAAATTAATAAGTTCCATACTCACTATCCTGTAGGTTGTATCCCACTTACTGACACCAAATTGTAAGAAATATCCTACACTGGTCCAACCATTACTTGATGCCTAGTCCTAGAACATTGAAAAGCCTCACAGCTGCGGAAGATAGAATTGAGACCACCACATGGATGTACTGAAAACTATCTCAGTTTAAGTTCAACATGGCATATATGAACAAAGGAAACTATTGCATGACGAAAAGGGGCTCCAGACTTTATGTCTGCAAATAATATAAAAAACATGTCTTGGAATGCGAGAATAGAGACAAGTTGACATAGGAGGCAGAAGACCTTGAGATTACGTAATCTATGGCCATGAGAAACAGCTTGGGCGAGGTACAGCTGGGAACAGAAAAACAGACTAAGCAAAAGTGGCACAAAATGGAGTCGAAAAACAAATGGCTGCTATTAGGCTAAGTGATATACAGATATATAAAAACCTAACTACAGCAAAAAAGCCAATGCAATTGCAACCATCTTAATGGCACTGTTTAATTATACAAGTTTCATCCCCCCTGACTACCCCCCCTGACAAGTGTCCAACCAGTTTTTAGTTGGTTCGGTGGTTTAATACATTTCTGTTCCTTTTGTTTTACAAATGACATTATTAGTTTCTACATACTGTATGTCAATGTAATATTTCATTCTCACTGAACGTGTTTGTATATAAATCTCCTGTTCACTGTACTCTGTACCTTTCCACTGGATTCTTAATCCTTTAACCTCTCTACAAAAATGAATGCTGCATGCTTACATAGGTTGATATTTCACTGCGGATGTGTGGCCCTGCCCACTTGTGGTGCCATGGCCCCACCCACGCATGGGTACTATGGGTCACTCAACCCCCCCAACTGTGAGAACTCTGCCTGGAAAGGCTGTTTTCACATAGTGGGAGTTTTCTGCCCCGGAGGAACTCAGGCATGCGCAAAGGAGCCCTTTTCCCTCTGACCTCGGATCCCTGCATGTTAAAGTTTTAGTTGTAAGTAAACTTCCCCCCAAACCAACCACATGTGTGTTGTAAAAAAAAAGTCAAGAAACTTACATACCAGACCAGGATCCCTCACAAATCAATAGCCAGCAACCATGTCTATGATTGCGACTATCAGCTAATCAGAACGCGGCTGCTGGCCAAGCCCTTAATACAACTCCATTCCCAGAAGTTGATTGGAGGCTAAAGCCAAGGAACCCGGTGGTAATAAGTTTCTTCTGACTTTTTTTTTTACGAACATACAATGCGGTTAGGGTTGGGAGGGGGGAAGCTACACTACTAAAGTTTTATTTTAGGATGGACATACCTTAAATAGGTGATGGAGCAAGCATTACGATTAATATCATACACAGGGTTCTCATTTTCTCCAACATACTTTTAAATTCTTTTCCTGTAATGTAAAAATTTATTTTCTAAATATATTTCTGTGAAGCAATGATGTAATGGGTGAAAATAGGGGCAGTAGAATTACATGGTGATTATCAAAAGACAATCACTGGTTAGAAACATACAATAGAAGGACAGTGGGAGACATCCTTATGCTGGGACATACGTACTAATAAGATGACAGATGGGAGTACACACAGTCACGATTGTTCTCTCTATATAATGTATAGGGAGAACGTTTGTGAGAGCCATTCACCCTACGTCGCAGGCGACTCCCTATATTTGTACAGGGAGTCCTCTGTGAATGAAGATTTTTTTTGTTCAAATGATCATTCCCAATGCCAACGTGTTGTCGTCAGAAACTTTAATTTCAGAGTGAGTGATAAAGTTATTACTGTCTGTACCATCGGGAGTGGCCCTATTTGCTATATGTGTGCCCAGCTTAAAGGGTAACTGTGGTCTCAAATTCTTCCAAACTAGTATAATTATATAAAAGCCTTTCATCACACCTTCAAAATAAACCTAAATCACATTCTAGATAAAATGTGTGAGAAGTTATTGCTGGAAAGGTTCGCAATGTAACTTCCGGTTGAACTCTTCTGTTTTTAGCCAGTGACCAGCTTGTAGTCATGTGACCAGCCTGTCTGCATTAATAGGCTCCCCTTCTCAACTGTCAATTTTTCTTCAGGTACTTCCTGACTGACTTCCCCAGCAATAAGTCCTAAACTGAGCATGCTTCTCTCCCGGGGGAAAGGGCCGGCAGAGGTCAGGTGATGTCACTCAACCTGCTGGAAGCGGAGGAATTTGAAAATTCACCTCAATGTAATTTCTCAAGGCTCCCACAGTGATGTGATTGTTGGCTCAGTGTAAAGGATATACTGCAGGTTTTCATTTAACCCTAACTGTTTTGAGACCACAGTTGCCCTTTAGGCCAACTTACAATTCAATTCTGATCTGGTCATAACCATACAAACAAAACAAGATAATACAAATTCCTAGGCCCCAATAATATATTACCTTTGCACATTATAAAAAAGGGGTTTTAGAATACATTACTGCATGCATGCCTCAGTTAAATTCATGCAGGAAGCGATTGGGATCGTACTTCAGCAGGCAGTGGATCGCGAGTAAGGAAAATTACCTTTCTTGTTCCTGGCTCATGTGAAATTGATTGAAGAATGGAAGGTAAGGCATAGCTCCCATTTACCTCCCAATCTTCAATTAATGCATTAAAGGAATAGTTCACTTTTTCAGGGAACAATCCTATAATTACTTTGCTTTTTCTTACAAGTATTTCTCAAACCTTTTGCATTTCTTAGACTTGTGCATTGAATTAGTGCATTGAATTAGTGATTGAATTAGTGTAGCAGTTTTCACTGCGTCTGCATTGTATCTTTTCTTTGTAGAATTGTTGCCATTACTGAGATCAGTAGCATTGAATTTAATTTGTTTTCTTAATATTAGCAGCACAAGTAACATTGTTAACAGTATCAATTTGTCAAACCTTAAGTTCTGTATTGACATTGTCTCTGATTATAGATTCATTCTTACAATAGAGATAACTGGTGACCATTTCTATATCTTATTGTTTATACATTGTAAAGTCGTTTTTTGATTTCCAGGGCATCCTTTAGTAGGTAAACATTTTAAGATACCAAGGTCTCATTAATAAGTCTTTACTTCCACGAATTTAATTGTATTTGCCTAAAGGCTCAGTACACACGTGCGATGCGGGTCCAGCGGTCGTTCATTTGGGGATCGTTGAAGACTGACTTGCGGCGATCTCCGAACGAACGACCATTTTGGACGATAAATCACCTACACACAGGCCAATATCAGCCGAAAGTTCGGGACCCGCGATCGCACGTGTGGGGGAGCCTTAAGGTGTACTCCACAGTCCTCCTATTGTATGCATTTAGTAAGAAGATTGGTCAATTGTATTAGGATGCCCAATGTGGCCCTTTAATTGGAGGTTTATATATATAGATGTATGTATAGAAGGTCTCTTCCAAAACTATAAAGACAGTGGGGTGGATTGAAAACCTGCAACACTATCGAATACAAAGTATGAAAAAATGACAAAGGTTTGAGCAGGCAGAGTAGATAGATTGTCAAATTGGGCTGCTAAGTGGCAGATAAGATTCAATGTTGATAAATGTAAGGTGATACATTTTGGACTTAAAATTCATTGTGCTGCTTATACTATAAAAAGGTTTGTGTTAAGGTTTGTACACACGTCCGATCGTGGGTCCAACCCACGACGCACGTTGTGTAGGAACGTTCGTTTCGGCCGATATAAAGGGCCCATACACAGCCTGATTATTGGCCGAAACAAATGTTCGTACATAACGTGCGTCTCAGTCAGGACTCGCGATCGCAGTGTGTACGAAGCTTTAAAGGGGAACTGTGGTGTCCAAACAAGTCAAAGTGAATCTCTGTTAGAAAAGGATATTGAAGTTTTTGTGGATAACAACTTAAATGTAGCAAGCAGTGCCAGTGGCCACAGCTAGAGCCAGCAAGATATTGTCAGTAAGAGAGGTATCGGAAGGCCTCATTAGAATATGAGGTGTAGATTGGAATCCTGTGTATAAAAAGTATATCCTGGAAATGGAAAGGGTTCAGAAAGGGCAATTGATGAATAAGGGGACTGGGGAGCGGGAGTTGAATATGAAGACAGATGGCATAAGTTATAATTATGCAAACTAGAGAAAAAGTGCTTTTTATACTGTGCATAAACACATTTATGGGCCATGCAATAAACCATCTGGGGCATGTTCACTAATAGTCATGTCAGAGGACACCTGGGTGTCCCTTAAGGCTGGGTACACAGGAAGGATCTGCGGGACAATGTCCATCGGTTGCGGCAATTGGGCGCGGCGAAAGTGCGAATGATCGGTGTGCGGTCCCATAGGGATGCACGATCGATAGATTTTACGACATGTCCGATCGTTTGTTTGTCCAATCCTGACGAATGAACAATCGAGTCGGTTGCTGCCGGCCCCACTTTCGACCGAAAGTGCCATGAATCGGTCGGTTGGCCCAAATATTTGCTGGTGTGTACCCAGCCTAAGACTGGAAGTAAAGAAGTTTAGTCTAAGTTTGGAGGGGGGTTTTCATTGGGAGAACCGTAAAACTATGGAACTGTATCTATTGGCCCTGGTGATAGTAGGTAATTAGATGGTAAACTGGATAAGTTTCTAAAATAAAGTTGCATGTTACGGATTGAAAATAAGTTATAGAGTATATTTATCTGATTGATTTTATTTATTTATATGAATCACTGGTTTAGGCCTGGAGAGAATATCAAGATCGGTTATACACCTGGGCAATTGCGCCCCACCCAAACTGGCCAAAGAACGGCTGCTGCTAGCCCACCAGGGCGGGTCAGCTTTTATCTCCATTGGCTTTTCAGGGGCAGCAAATCTGGCAGCAAAGATGAAAACCTTTAGAAAAACATTCAAAGTTTCATGTTAGATTAAACCATTGATTTTTTTTTTAAATTTATTTTTGTGTAAACATGTCAGCACTGTACAGAATATTTTAATAAGCCACATCAATTGTAAGGTTATTTTTCTTCCTGCAGACATTGGTTAAGGACATAAAGAGAAGGAAGTAAAAGGGTTTGAGTAAAGTAACCAATGCTCCGTCATCATTTCTTAGTGTTAACGTGTATGGAATCAGATTAGATCTATCAACACTAACTATGCAGAGGTGGAAATTTAAAGTGGCCAAAGTAATGAATAGTAAATGGTAGTATAACCTAATGGCAGTGTATCAGGTAATGTTTAAATATCTGACACATTCCCCTATTTATATATGACATATTATCACATAATCTATAAAGTACAAAATCCTATTGTATGTATATGTTATTGTCACTGTATTAAAGGACATGTCCACCCATAAAAAATCACTTGTCGTAAGGTTTGATAGTGGATAGTGTTCGTTGGTAAAGGTGTTACATGACATACGGAATATGACGAAATTTACACATGTGCATTTCATTGAATCTTACAATCACAGTCTACGATTGTCTGCCGACTATGTTCAAACATATGACAATTGGCAGAACGAATCGATCGTGAAAAAAAGCAGAGAATAGTCGTGGATCGTTGGTCTTAGAAGCTCGTTGCTTCATTTTTGCATGAATATTGCACGATGGTTCGTTCGTCGGGGCAAATAGTGCAGAAATTATCTGACGTATGAAAGAAGTTTTACTTTCTTCACATTGCAACCAATATATTCAGTACATTTTAGTGTTACTAACCAGATATTTAAGAATAATTATTGTTTTCTTGGCTACTCCCTTCATGTAGTCAATCAAGGCTAAAATCACAGCCAATGGCAAGTGAGCCTTTTTGTTTTTGGGTAAACGTTCCATTTAAGCTGACTATACAGATATAGAGAGATCATGACACAAAATGCACACACATGCTAATACAAGATTTAATTGTTAAGACACTAGACCTAAAGAGACTGTTCACCCCACCCTCTCACCCAAAGGAAATGGCACTGGTAGCAGCATCAGTGATTGTCAGTGACATTAACATCAGGGCTGTAAATGACAGCTGCTACCAGGAAGTCAAGAGGAAGGGAGGGGAATGCTTGAAATCATGTATCGTGAAGCAGTTTTTTAGTGGTTCTGCAGGTAAGATTAATTTGAGTGTTGGCTGAACATGCCTCTTAGTAACCTGTCAAATTCAAACAGGCTGCTTCATTCTGTTTTAATCTATTGAGAGGTGAATTTCAGAGACCCTTTGTGTCATTTAGTGCCAGAGCACCATACATTAGAGATTCATTGGATAGTTCTTATAGGTGGCAAGGGCAATGAAAATACCTCCGATATAGGGTTAGATTCTGTGTCCCTGGAGGCTTGATTGATTGCTGTCATTTTAACTCTTCTAATAAAAACTAAGGAAAAATGTATAGGGGCTAATACAATGGGAATTATATTAAAGGATTCAATTAGATCAACTGGACTTGAAGTTTAGTTCTTCAAGATGTTTCGCTAGTCATCCGACTGGCTTTCTCAATTCAGAATGATTGGACAAGAATCTGTGGCAATTATATACCCTGGAAATCCCAATTAGCATATCACAGCCAAGTGTTAAGGATGTGATTGCATAGTGGCTAACAGGTGTTATAGGAACGCCCGGATAAGGTGTAAAACAGCATTGTACATGGCAGACAGTTGGTGTCGAACCCCCCCTCTATTTAGGCTTGGTTTCTTATTTTCACATAAATGGCCTCCTTAACACCTCCTTGAACCAATCACGTTCCTTGCCAATTTTAACATTACAATCTTCAAAGGTATGTCCTTTATCTTAGATGCAGGTACACGGTGAGTCCTGCACTACCTTATATGATGTCGCTTTCTTGTGTTTTGGTATTGGGTCTTTGGATGTACCAATTGCTGCCATGTGTGGATACAGTGCTTTTTGAAAATTCTTCTTAATTTCTCGGAGACCCCTGTACATTGGGATGACCATGTTCTTTCTCCTGTCTTGCTTTCCCCTTACTGTTGGTATACGTGTTCTTTTTTCCTTCTACTTCTTTTGACAAAGGCCCAGTCTGGATATCCACAAGTTTTAAGGGCTCTCTGAGATGTTTTATTTCTTTAGGCTTCGCCTCTGTGCTAGTGGGGATGTTCTCAGCTCTGTGTTGCAGGGTTCTGATGACACCCAGCTTGTGATCTAAAAGGTGGGGGGAGTCAAACATCAAATACTGATCTGTGTGGTTTGGTTTTCTGTAAACTTCTATTCCAGTTTACCATTCCCCTGACTTCTACCAAGCAGTCCAAGAAAGCCAGTTTGTTGTTTTGTACCTCTTCCCTTGTAAATTTGTGTTTTGGTCTACCGCATTAAGTGTTCTGTGAAAGCTTGTACTTCCTTCTGGTGGATTTTAACCCAGGTGTCATCCACGTATCTGAACCAGTGGCTGGGTGCTATGCCCTTAAAGGTATTAAGTGCCTGTTTTTCTACCTTCTCCATGTAAAGGTTGGCCACAATGGGTGAAACTGGAGATCCCATAGTACATCCATGTTTTTGCTTATAGAACTTATCCCTGTATTTGAAATAGGTGGTATTCGGCACAAGTTCAGTAAGGAACAACCTGTTCGGGTGAGATCAGTTCTGTGGTAAGAGTGCAGTCTTGGCCTAGCCGTTTTCTCACCATGATAACAGCCTCCTTGGTGGGTATACAGGTGAAGAGAGATGTCACATCATAGGACACCATAGTTTCTTCTGCCCCGAGTACTATATCATCAATCTTGCTAAAGAATGGGTCGCTCAAAAAGTGAGGAATGGGAGGTAAGAGCTATGTCTTCCTGTTGTCAATTAATCTAACAAAAGACAGGATCGAAACTTTAACTTACATGTTATTACGCTTCTCCTCTGACAGCTCCGACTGAATCTGCACTATGCTTAAGCCCACAATTTTCGTTCCTGGCTCCTGTTTATTAAAGGACGGAAGAGACATAGATATTCTTCTTATGGTGTGATCTATTATCGCTTCTAAGGGAAGCATAGAGTTAAATGCATCTTACTGATTTTTTTGTTTTTGTTTACATTTCGCATTACTGGGAACTATGATTCTTTCCCACAATCCCTGTACCATTTTTTGATCTCTCCTCTATTTCTTTAGATATTTATTTAATGCATTTTACATTTCATCTGTCACTCAGTGCCTTTTATTACAATAAACATTTCTGGGTTTGCAGTTTGCTGTAACGAATAGTATAATTTGTAAATTGCATGATGTGAAATTCTTCTTCCATTGTTGCCTCATAGTGTTTACTGAGCATGCTTGCCTCATATAAAATCTGGTAGATAGAAAGAGTGTCGGATAAGATGAGAGGGGGGTACTAAGCTTGAACAAAACAAGTAATGTATTGAGAATACGGGGCAACATACGCACCGCAGAATAAAGGTTGCATACTTTATTATAGTCTAAGATAAGGCAAAACCATTTTTAAGTATTGTTGCCTTTAAAATTATGATGGGTTTCCCAAGAAAAAGCAGGTGGGTACCACTTATTTTTTAGAAAAATAGAAGATGCCAATACAATTCTGTACAGTGTCTGTTTAGTTCTGTGTGAGTGAAACAGTAACAGTATTCATATCTACACATAATATGGTATAAGATTTCAGTTAAAGGGCAACTGTGGTCTCCAAACAAGTTAGGGTTAAATGAAAGCCTGCAGTGTTTCCTTTATAATGAGCTAACAATCACATCTATGGCTTCAGCCTGTGAGAAATGATATTGGGGTGAATGTTCCTGCTTCCAGTAGGTTGAGTGACATCACTGTACCTCTGCCTGCCCCTCGCCCAGGGGAGAAGCATGGCCAGTAAGACTTAATGCTGAGGAAATCAGAAAATGACTGGGGGGAAAAATTGACAGTTGAGAGGGAGCTATTAATGCAGGCAGAGGCTGGTCACATGGCTGAAAACAGGAAGTGTTCAAGCAGGAAGTAATATTGCTGAACCTTTCCAGCAATAACTTCTCACAAATTTTATTTAGAGATGTGATTTAGGTTTTATTTTGAAGGTAAGATGGAAGGTTTTTATATAATTCTGAAGAATTGGAGACCACAGTCCCTTTAAGTATTAAAGTGAATGGCCATAAATAGAAGGATTTTGTGACATTACATTTTGAGAACTACACTTTTAGGGGAAATTATGCAAAGAGAATGGTAACTGACTCGATTATGTACCAGCCACAACATTTTTCTATCTCTGTCGCCAAGCAGATTGCCACCATTTCGAGTTCAATTACTTTAAGTGCTTTTCTTGTTCTACTTAGGGCAAATCTATTTCTACTTTTATATACAGTGAGGGTGGGGGAAGATGTTTTCACAGTTCCAGATGTACAATGGCACACCGCTGTTGGCTCCTTGGCCAGACAAATATGGTAGGTGCAATTCTCTCAGCCCCCTCCTCCAGGGCTTCAACATCCAAGCAGGAAAAAGTAGAGGAGCACACTACTATGGTGAATGCTCTTTTTATTGGTGCAAAAACAACAACAACGTTTCGGGACTCCAGGCCCCTTCCTTAGTTAACTGCAGTGGTGCTTCCACCCATATAAGGGTTATATATAGGTGTAGCACTCACTGCCAGTTATACCTGAGGAAGGGGCCTGGAGTCCCGAAACGTATGTTGTTTTTGCACCATAAAAGAAGCATTCACCATAGTAGTGTGCTCCTCTACTTTTTTCCTTGCCTGGGGGAAGATGTTTACATGTAGTAGAAAGGTGTGGAAATATACACGGAAAACTGTAGTTTATCTTTATTCAGACATTTTTTTTTCTATATTTATACTTGGCTGCTTTTAAAAGAGAAACAACCCCCCCCCAAACCCCCCCCCCAGAATTTTAATGTTGGAGATAATAAGCAGCAATTAAGCAACTTAAGCCTCAGGTATGTGTTTATTCCCAGCATTCCATTTTCACAGTGTGGTCACTGACTAATATGTTCTCTGTGCATGTCCAGTCTTAAGCTACTGCAGGAACTTTTTACAGCAGTCTCTAGCCAATGCTCTTACTGTCCAGATTAGGAAGGGAGACATGACTGAGGTCGGAGGAGTCAATTCCCAATTCCCCATAACAGAAGGAGTAGGTTATAGTAGATACCCCCTACTGTAATTATATAATGGATCATGCACCCCAACTGTAAATATATGATGGATAATGTATCCCCTACTGTAAATTATATAATGGATCATGCACCCCTACTGTAAATTATATAAGTGATATGTACCCCCTACTGTAAATTATGTTATATAAATGGTCATGTACCCCTACTTTAAATAATATATGGATAAAGCCCCCTACTGTAATATTATAATGGATAAAGTACCCCCTACTGTAATTATATATTGGAAAATGTACCCCCTACTGTACATTATAAAACGGATAATGTACCCCCATACATATTCTCATCCCGCAGCCTTGTGCATTTATATAGTCACGGAACTCTTTAGGTCTTTAAAGGACAACTCCACCTCATAAGAACATCTTTTAGAAAGAAGGCCTCTTAAAATATGTTGATATATCATACTTTTTCCTATGAATTCATTACTGTATGCCTGCAAAGCTTTGGATGCTTCATGGAAACTGAGCAATTTAGAAACCTGTACTGAGCAGGTACTGAGCCTGGGCATGCTCAGAAGAGGCAGATAGGGGATTAACATTCAGTCATTGGTGTAGTCAACTGTCAAATCCATAACTGACAGGTGCTAACTGGAAGAACCTGGAAGCAGAACAGGGGAAAGAGGACATTGTGCAGGATTTCAGTTAGACTTCTATATTCACATTTCAAACTTTTCAAAGAAGAAAGAAGACGTTCTGGAGACGGACTCTCAGGTAGGTTCGGGTCGCAGGAGTTTTGGGGTGGTCTCGCAGGTGTGACCCACAAAATCCGGGAGACTTCCGCGACTCCAGGGAGGGTGGGATGCCTGCTAATGTACAGGATATTTGTGGTTATGCTGTATTATGCCTAGTACTGTGTAGATTTAGGTCAGTTTATAGTTCATCTATGACCTCGTTGCAATACCCCCAGTAAACGCAGAGAGCAATGGCGAGCAGTTGGTTTTCTTGTAATATTTTAAGAAATGCGGAACCAGATCAGTGCCGGGGTGGCGGAGGGAGTCCCGTTCACTGTGAATGGGGAGATAGAGGAGTCCCGGCAGGTCCGACAGCTTCACACACTGTACCACTGCAGTAATGAGCACAAGGTGAATCCCTCTGGGTCTGTCTGTCATTACCTGGGGCTGTGACGGACGGGAGGAGGAACACCGGAGCTGCTGCTAATCACTATGGCTGAAGAAAGGAACAGGAGATCCCTGCTGGAACTGGCACAGAGACCAGGGAACACAGAGTGTGCGAGCTGCGGGTCACGTGGTAAGTACATTGGCCTTGTCCTTTAATTGAATGAATGTAACTATATCACTTCTACCTGGGAGCAGGACATGCCTGGCACAGGGGGCAACTGACCTGGCAGTGTAGATGAGCCCCTGGCAGGGAAAGGCAAATTACAAACAGGGGTGATCAGTGTCCACCTGCTGTAATGAGACTTCACCCGGCTCAGAGAAGCAGCTACACAATAGGGCAGTATTCTTTGTTACTTCAGGGCAGGAGAAATATGATATGGGAAAGGGATTTCTACCTTAAATACAGTCCTAGAGATATAAATCATCGTCTTCTGTCTAACAAATCACTGTATACTACGATCATTCATCTATCTTCTATCTATCTATCATCATATAACTATAATCTATCTATCTGTCTATCTATCCATCATCTATCTAAGTAATATCTATCATAATAATATCTATTATCAAAACTATATCATATATATATATACTATATCATCTATATACATTACTCCTCCCCTCCCTTCTCCTCTTCTATCATCTAATCCATATCTAATATATCTGTTATCTATAATATATATCTATCTATCTATCTATCTATCTATCTATCTGATCAACTATCTACCTTCCTGGCTCCAACTGGCATTCGGAAAGAATCCCTGTCCCAACCAAACTACAGTTATGTATTATTATACCAGTAATTCTCAATATTATATAGTATCTGTACCAACCAGAACTACAGTTATGTATTAATACCAGCAATTCTCATTATTTTATATATCCCTGTACCAACCAGAACTACAGGATATGTATTAATACCAGTATTTCTCAATATTTTTAGTTAGAAACTTATCTAGCCCACTTTTAAAACTATTCAATGAACTTGCCATTACCACATCTGCTGGAAAACAGTTCCACAGTTTCACTGTTCTCACTGTAAAGAAACCTTTCCTAACCTGAATTTATTTTCTTCCAATCTAAGGATGTCCACGTGTCCTCTGATATGACCTATTAGTGAACAATGCACCAGGAGTTTATGTATGACCCATTAATATATCTGTTGTATTCAATTAGATCAACTGGACTTGAAATGTAGTTCTGAAGACGTTTCGCTAGTCATCCGACTGGCTTTCTCAATTCAGAATGAATTGTACAAGAATCTGTGGCAATTATGTACCCTGGGAAATCCCAATTAGCAGGGTACATAATTGCCACAGATTCTTGTACAAGTCATTCTGAATGAGAAGCCAGTCGGATGACTAGCGAAACGTCTTCAAGAACTACAATTCAAGTCCAGTTGATCTAATTGAATACAACAGATTACCATGACCTGGATGAATGAGAACTTCACAAGCAATGACATTATATATTTGTATAAAGTATCGTATCCGCACGCAAACGTCGTTCTCTAATGTAACTGCCAACTTGTATAACCTGTCTGCAAAGTCAAGCCCCTCATTCCCTTATTAATTTAGTTTCCTTCTCTGAACTGCTTCCATTTCCAAGATGTCCCTTTGGTATATGGGATTCCAAAACTGCACCGCATATTCCAAATGAGGCTTTACCAGTACCTTGAAAGAGGGAGTAGTATAATGTTTTTTCTTTAATCTATTCCCCTCTTTATACAAGACAATATCTTGCTAGCTCTAGCTGTTGCTGCTGGGCATCTATCTATATAATCTTTCTATATACTCTATCTATCTATCTATCATCCATCCATCTAAACTATCTGCCTATAATTAATAAATTGTTATTAACGTTAAATGTTTTAATCAAATCATTGTTCAGTTTAATAACTATCCATCCAATGCTGTGTTTCTGCTTCAGAAAATCTTCAGCTGAACAGAATTTCATGGTTTTAAGGACGCACATACAAGGATATTAGACTTTCAGTAAATATATTGTGTTAGCCACATTTCACAATCTATTTTCCTGTAATAAAACAAACGACGCCTTTCGTTTTACTACCGTACAAATGTTTCTCTGAAATGTTCCTGTTAATTAGTGATAACTGTGTATATCTATCTATATATATCGTATCTTCTCTCTATCTATCTATCTCTCTATCTATATTATCATATCTATTCTCTATCATCTCTCTATCTATCATATCTATCTATCTATCTATCTATCTATCATCTCTATCTCTCTCCTCTACTATCTATCGCTACTATCTATCATCTATCTCTCTCTATCTCTCTCTCTCATCTATCAATCTATATATATATATATATCGATACATGTATATATTCCTTGCTACTTGCTCTATAGTTACTGATAACATTAGATTCATGGTCTGTGATTTTTTATTGCTGTGATCCAGGAAATTGCTAATCTCAGTTTATGGCTGAGGCCACACTGCAACGCACAGGAATCATGCACACAATGGCGAGCGTTATCGCAAGCGGTTGTGTGCGCTGTTCTTGTGCGTTTGTGTTGCCGATTTTGCCGTTTACTGTTATGGAAATGCATGTGTTAACGCACCAAAAATGGTGAATGCATGCGTTACCAAAACACGAATGAACGCGCAATTGCATGCCACGGAAATTTTAGAAAAGCAACAAAAAGCTAGTTTTAGATTCATAGGGGCCGATTTACCCAGACTCGCGGGAAAATATGGAGTTAAAGTCGCGCTAACCAGTTCGCTACCAGCTAGCGCAACTTAAAATCCATATTAGCGTTGGATGCACGGGTTACGCAAAAATCACCTGTGCATCCTATGCTCGCGATTCAATATCGCATTTTCGGCAGGATTTAACACCAGCATAGCTGCCTTTTGTGAATATGAAGAAGCATTTAACCAGGGCGATAGCAGCTCTGGGTGAATGAGCCTGATACTGTTTAATGAACATAGGTTTGTGGGTGTTTTCTGCTTTTAAGTGGCAAGGTTCAAAATCACCCCAGAAAAAGATTATCCTGAATACACAGCAGATTATATTTCGGTTTTAGTTGCAGTAAATCTGCAAGTATGTCTTTAGATTCAAACTACTGACTGCTAGTTTCCATACTACAGATTGATAGTGTCCATAACCACTTACTAATAGTGTCGTACTACAGAATGATAGTGTCCATATCACTTACTAATAGTGTCCATAGTACAGACTGATAGTGTCCTTAATACAGACTGATAGTCTCAGTACTACAGACTGATAGGTCCGTACTACAGACTGATAGTGTCTGCATAATACTGATGTGTCTGTACTACAGACTGAGAGGTGCTGAACACATACTGATAGTGTCCGAACAACAGACTGATAGTGTCGTACACAGACTGATAGTGTCCGTACAACAGACTGTAGTGTCCGTACAACAGACTGATAGTGTCCGTACACAGATGATAATCCGTACACAGACTGATAGTCCGTACTAAGAATGATAGTGTCCGTACTACAGAATGATAGTGTCCGTACTACAGAATGATAGTGTCCGTACAACAGACTGATAATGTCCGTACAAAACGACTGATAGTGTCCTACTACAGAATGGTATGATCCGTCACAGACTATAGTATCGTACTACAGACTAATAGTATCCGTACTACAGACTGATGGTTCGTACTCAGACTAATAGTGTCGTACTATAGACTGATAGTTTCCAAACTACCAAATGATTGTTTCTGTACTATAGGCTGCTAGTTTCCAGACTACCAAATGATAGTTTCTGTACTATAGACTGCTAGTTTCCAGACTACCAATTGATAGCGTCTGTACTATGACTGATGTTTCCAGACTACCAATTGATAGTGTCCGTACTATAGACTGATAGTTTCCAGACTACAAATTGATAGTGTCCGTACTACAGACTGATTGTTTCCAGACTACACATTGATAGTGCCGTACTAAAGAATTATAGTTTCCAGACTACCAATTGATAGTGTCCGTACTATAGACTGATAGTTTCCAGACTACCAATTGATAGTGTCCGTACTATAGCTGATTGTTTCCAGACTACCAATTGATAGTGTCCGTATCAGAATTAGTTTCCAACTACCATTGATAGTGTCCATACTATAGACTGTAGTTTCCAGACTACCAATTGATAGCGTCTGTACTATAGACTGATAGTTTCTAGAACCAATTGATGTGTCCGTACTGACTGATTGTTTCCAGACTACCAATTGATAGTGTCCGTACTATAGACTGATTGTTTCCAGACTACCAATTGACAGCGTCGACTATAGACTGATAGTTTCCAGACTACCAATTGATAGCGTCTGTACTAAGCCTGATAGTTTCCAGCTACCAAATGATAGTTTCCGTACTACAGAATTATTGTTCCAGACTACCAATTGATTGTGTCCGTACTAAAGAATTATAGTTTCCAGACTACCAATTGATAGTGTCCGTACTACAGACTGATTATTTCCAGACTACCAATTGATAGTGTCCGTACTATAGCTGAAGTTTCCAGACTACCAATTGATGCATCTGTACCATAGACTGATAGTTTCCAGACTACCAATTGATAGTTTCGTACTAAGAATTATTGTTTCCAGACTACCAATTGAAGTGTCCGTACTAAAGAATTATAGGTTTCCAGACTACCAATTGTAGTGTCCGTACTACAGATGATCGTTTCCAGACTACCAATTGATAGTGCCATACTACAGACTGATTGTTTCCAGACTACCAATTGATAGTGTCCGTACTATGACTGATTGTTTCAGACTACCAATTGATAGTGTCCGTACTGTAGACTGATAGTTTCCAGACTACCAATTGATAGTTTCCGTACTACAGAATTATTGTTTCCAGACTACAATTGATAGTGTCCGTACTACAGACGATTGTTTCCAGACTCCAATTGATAGTGTCCGTACTATATACTGATTGTTTCCAGACTACCAAAAGTGTCGTATAAGATGATTTTCAGACTCAAATGATAGTGTCCGTACTACAGACTGATTGTTTCCAGAATACCAATTGATAGTGTCCGTACTACAGACTGATTGTTTCCAGACTACCAATTGATAGTGTCCGTACTATATACTGATTGTTTCCAGACTACCAATTGATAGTGTCCGTACTATAGACTGATTGTTTCCAGACTACCAATTGATAGTGTCCGTACTATAGACTGATAGTTTCCAGACTACAATTGATAGCATCTGTACCATAGACTGATAGTTTCCAGACACCAATGATAGCGTCCTTACTATAGACTGATAGTTTCCAGACTACCAATTGATAGTGTCGTACTACAGAATTATAGTTTCCAGACTACCAATTGACAGTGTCCATACTATAGACTGCTAGTTTCCAGACTACCCAATTGATAGTGTCCGTACTATAGACTGATTGTTTCCAGACTACCAATTGATAGTGTCCTACTATAGACTGATAGTTTCCAGACTACCAATTGATAGCCTCTGTACATAGCTGTAGTTTCCAGACTACCAATTGATCGCGTCCTTACTATAGACTGATAGTTTCCAGACTACCTTGATATGTCGTACTACAGAATATAGTTTCCAGACTACCAATGACAGTGTCCATACTAAGACTGCTAGTTTCCAGACTACCAATTGATAGCATCTGTACCATAGACTGATAGTTTCCAGACTACCAATTGATAGATCTGTACCATAGACTGATAGTTTCCAGACTAACCAATTGATAGCGTCCTTACTATAGACTGATAGTTCCAGACTACCTTGATAGCGTCCGTACTACAGAATTATAGTTTCCAGACTACTTGATAGCATCTGTACCTAGACTGATAGTTTCAGACTACCAATTGATAGCATCTGTACTATAGACTGATTGTTTCCAGACTAATTCACAGTTCTCAAGAAAGTACACCCAGCACTCCTTTTGGCACGCTCCCCTTAATAGGTGCAATCCTCCCAGCCCTCCCCTTAAGGGCACAGCAATACGGCAAATGCAAGAAAGTTGGAGGAGCACACTATTTCATTTCCAGTGTATTCAAGCAAAAAACATACAACGTTTCGGGGGATGTGACTTCCCCTTCCTCAGCTATAACCGTGTGCACACCCCTTCCACCTTATATACCTTAGTCACCCCACTTGCGATGGACTACCAATTGACAGTGTCCATACTATAGACTGATAGTTTCCAGCTACCAATTGATAGCGTCTGTACTAAGACTGATTGTTTCCAGACTACCATTGATAGTGTCTGCACTATAGACGATTGTTTCCAGATTCCATTTGATAGTGTCCATACTGTAGACTGATAGTTATCAGACTACCAATTGATAGTGTCCGTACTACAGACTGATTGTTTCCAGACTACCAATTGATAGTGTCCGTACTGTAGACTGATAGTTTCCAGACTACCAATTGATAGTGTCCGTATAAGACTGATTGTTTCCAGACTACCAATTGACAGCGTCCGTACTATAGACTGATTGTTTCCAGACTACAATTGATAGCGTCTGTATATAGCCTGATAGTTTCCAGACTACCAATGATAGTTTCCGACTACAGAATTATGTTTCCAGACTACCAATTGATTGTGTCCGTACTAAAGAATATAGTTTCAGACTACCAATTGATAGGTCCGTACTACAGACTGATATTTCCAGACTACCACATTGATAGTGTCCGTACTATAGACTGATGTTTCCAGACTACCAATTGATAGCATTGTACCATAGACTGAAGTTTCAGATACCAATTGATAGTTCCGTACTACAGAATTATGTTTCCAGACTACCAATTGAATGTCCGTACTAAGAATTATGTTTCCAGACTACCAATTGATAGTGTCCGTACTACAGACTGATTGTTTCCAGACTACCAATTGATAGTGTCCGTACTACAGACTGATTGTTTCCAGACTACCAATTGATAGTGTCCGTACTACAGAATTATTGTTTCCAGAACTACCAATTGATAGTGTCCGTACTATAGACTGATTGTTTCCAGACTACCAATGATTGTTCCGTACTACAGAATTAGTGTTTCCAGACTACCAATTGATAGTGTCCGTACTATAGACTGATTGTTTCCAGACTACCAATGAAGTGTCCGTACTACAGACTGATTGTTTCCAGACTACCAATTGATAGTTTCCGTACTACAGAATTATTGTTTCCAGACTACCAATTGAAGTGTCCGTACTAATGACGATTATAGTTTCCAGACTACCATTGATAGTGTCCTACTACAGACTGATGTTCCAGACTACCAATTGATAGTGTCCGTACTATAGACTGATTGTTTCCAGACTACCAATTGATAGTGTCCGTACTACAGACTGATTGTTTCCAGACTACCAATTGATAGTTTCCGTACTACAGAATTATTGTTTCCAGACTACCAATTGATGTGTCCGTACTAAAGAATTATGTTTCCAGACTACCAATTGTAGTGTCCGTACTAAGAATATAGTTTCCAGAATACCAATTGATAGTGTCCGTACTACAGACTGTAGTTTCCAGACTACCAATTGATAGTGTCCGTACTACTAGACTGATTGTTTCCAGACTACCAATTGATAGTGTCGTACTACAGACTGATTGTTTCCAGACTACCAATGATAGTTTCCGTACTACAGAATTATTGTTTCCAGACTACCAATTGATAGTGTCCGTACTAAAGAATTATAGTTCCCGCTACAATTGATAGTGTCCGTACTAAAGAATTATGTTTCCAGATACCAATTGATAGTGTCCGTACTACAGAGATATGTTTCAGACTACCAATTGATAGTGTCCGTACTACAGACTGATAGTTTACATACCCAATTGATAGTGTCCGTACTACAGACTGATTGTTTCCAGACTACCAATTGTGTGTCCGTACTACAGAATTATTGTTTCCAGACTACCAATTGATAGTGTCCGACTACAGACTGATTGTTTCCAGGACTACCAATTGATAGTGTCCGTACTACAGATGATTGTTTTCCAAGCTACCAATTGATAGTGTCCGTACTATTCTTGATAGTTTCCCCAGGATCCCAATTGATAGTGTTCCGTACATATACTGATTGTTCAGACTACCATTGATGTCCGTACTATAACTGATTGTTCCAGATACCAATTGATAGTGTCCGTCTATCAGTCTATGGTACAGATGCTATCAATTGGTAGTCTGGAAACTAGCAGTCTATAGTATGGACACTGTCAATTGGTAGTCTGGAAACTATAATTCTGTAGTACGGACACTATCAATTGGTAGTCTGGAAACTATCAGTCTATAGTAAGGACGCTATCAATTGGTAGTCTGGAAACTATCAGTCTATGGTACAGATGCT
>JAACNH010004306.1:0-24643 GCA_019447015.1 Hymenochirus boettgeri | reverse complement strand
CTTGTTAGTACGGGGATACTATATAATATTGAGAATTACTGGTATTATTACATATACTGTCGTTCTTGTTAGTACGGGGATACTATATAATATTGAGAATTACTGGTAAGCCTCTACCTCTACTCTCCTCTTTCCTCCTCTTCACTAATTCCCTTCATCTCTTCCTTTATTTTCTCCTCTCATCCAATCACATACTCTACTTCCTTCCCCTCCCCTCTTTCTTTCATTCCTCGCACGCATATGCCAGCATTTCGGCGGAGGATAGAGGGGAGGTAAGTAAGAGTTTGGGGGGCTTTCTGAAAAAAAAAAACCTGCTGTTGGGGCTGGGGACTGTGGATCATAATTTAAACCATTTATTTTCCGGGGTGGACATAGCCTTTAAGGAGGCCATTTATGTGAAAATAAAGAAAACCAGCCTAAATAGAGGTGGGGGGGTTTTTGACACACACTGTCTCCATGTACAATGCTGTGTTTAACACCTTACTCTGGCGTTACTATAACACCTTTTAGCCACTATCTAATCATGCCCTTAACACTTGGCTGTATATGCTAATTGGGATTGTCCAAGGTACATAATTGCCACATTTCTTGTACAAGTCATTCTGAATTGAGAAAGCTAGTCGATGACTAGCGAAACGTCTTCAAGAACTACTTTCAAGTCCAGTTGATACTAATTGAATACAACAGATATACCATGACCTGGATGAATGTGAACCTTCAACAGCGTACGACAATTACATTTAAATTCTGATTTAATATGTAAGTTTCTGATTTTCTGATTTAATTTTTTTATATAAAGGAGACAGGTGGATTTTTTTATTGGTCCATGTTTAACTAATGGTACCCAAGGAAAAATATGAAAAAACTAATATTACTTACTAGCATAGTATTTATGAACCCAACCACTCATTTCTAATTCATTTTCTTTATATCTATTCTTTAAATTAACTTGACTATATACAGGGATGGCAACAAATAGGTTCCACACTTTGTATATGAAACCACTGAACAGAACTGTTTTTATTTATACAGTACAACTAGGTTGCCATTCAAATGCTCAAAAGAAGGGGGCAAACTACTCTCAGTTCTTAAGGTTGATCAAAACACATACAAACTCAGTGAATGCAGATATATAGTTACAAGATGATGTCACGCTGAGATTCTGGCAAGGCATATGCGGAAAAAACTGGTACAGGCCAATGTAGAACGAGCATGCCTCAAGACTAGAGCTCACCAAAGGGGGAAGGGGGAAGACCTGAAAACCCTAAAATAAAAAATAAAAACGTTTCCAGTGCACTATTCTTTAAATGTACAATTATATTCAGATATTTATATTTTAAAAAAAGGTATATTTACTCATACAAAAAAACTTCATTATACTGGATATATTTCTATAAGGAACAAATACGGTACACTCTTCCTAACCACTATTTTCTCTCTCAAGGGATCTGTGGGGACTGGAAGAACCATTTCACTGTGGCTCAGAGTGAATATTTGATAAAGTTATCAGGAGAAGATGAAAGATCTGAACATGAAATTTCCATGGGAGGAAAGTGATGACACCTGGTCTGTGTGATAAAATAATATTTACTGTTAACTATGTTTAGACAAATGTCCAGGCATGTCAAACCAAAATGAAATCTGGATATAAGCCCTTTCCAAATGCTTTAACGAAAAGGAGTTTATTGCAATCATATTGTTGTATTCAATTAGATCACTGACTGAAATGTAGTTCTGAAGAGACTTTCGCTAGTCATACTACTGCTTTCTCAATTCAGAATGACTTGTACAAGATCTGTGGCAATTATGTACCCTGGCGAATGCCCAATTAGCAATATCAACAGCCAGGTGTGTAGGGTGTGATTGGATAGTGGCTAAGAGTGTATAGAAACGCCGCAGTAGTAAGGTGTTTAAAACAGCATTGTTACATGGCAAGACATTGGTTGTCGAACCCCCCCATCCTCATTTAGGCTTGTTTCTTTATTTCACATAAATGGCCTCCTTAACACCTCTCTGAACCAGTCACGTTCCTTCTCCAGTATGTTAACATTACAATCTTCAAAGGTATGTTTCCTTTATCGTTAAGATGCAGATACACGGCTGAGTCCTGACCCGAGGAATTGGCTCTTCTGTGCTGGGCCATACGTTGATGCAGTTGCTGTTTGGTCTCCCCCAACTACAAATCAGAGCATTCTTCACTGCACTGCACTGCATATATGATGTCGCTTTTCTTGGTTTTGGTTTTTTATTGGTCTTATCGTTGTACCAATTGCTTGCCTCAGTGTGTGTTCGGTTTAGCAGACAGGGATACGATGTTTTTTGAAAATTCTTCTTATATTTCTCGGAGACCCCTGCTACATAGGGACATATGTGTACAATGCTGTTTTAACACCTTACTCTGGGCGTTCCTATAACACCTCTTAGTAGCCACTATCCAATCACACCCTTAACACCTGACTGTGATATGCTAATTGGGTTTCCAGGGTACATAATGCCACAGATTCTGTACAAGTCATTCGAATTAAGAAAGCCAGTCGGATGAACTAGCGAAACGTCTTGCAGAACTACATTTCAAGTCCAGTTGATCTAATTGAATACAACAGATATACCATGACTGGAATGAATGAGAACCTCACAAGTTTATTGCAATCAACAACAGAAAATAAAATAAAGACTTTGGCAGCAGTGAGAGCTCTTATTTATGGGAAGTGACATCAATTATTTACACATGCTATCATTCACCCATTATCATATTCTAACTAAATACATGCTATTGGTTATATAAAAATCACATCACATTTTTTATTGGTAGTTAATATAAGCTTCAATTTCATAACTACCCCAATTCCTCACTTCATATACACCATTCCCTTGTACCATATCATTCATCCTGTCCAGCTTCTATGCTGGATTACCAATACAAGTAGTGGACTCACAGCTTCTAAAATCACCTTACAAATCTACTAACACTAGTTAATGTATACAGGAGCAAAGGAAAAGTAAGCAGCGCTGGGTTGTGGTAGTTTTAATTGTTATGTTTTTGCTTAATAATATAATAATATAATAATAATAATAATAATAATACAAAACATAACGTTTCGCGTATTGCATCGGGGGAGCTTCTCTTTTTAAAAAGTACAGAAATTGATCAGGCCCCCGAAAAATAAGTGTTAAAGGACAACTCCATCCTCATAAGAACATCTTTTAGAAAGAATGGCCTCTTTAAAATATGCTGATATATCATACTTTTTGTCCTATGAATTCATTACTGTATGCCTGCTATGCTTTGGATGCCTCATTTAGAAACGTGTACTGAGCATTTACTGAGCCTGGGCATGCTCAGAAGAGGCAGACAGGGGATTAACATTCAGTCAATTGGCTGTGATGTCAACTGTCAAATCCATAACTGACAGTTACTAACTGGAAGAACCAGGAAGAAACATGGCAACATGGACATGTGTGCAGGATTTCAGGTTAGACTTAAGCATTTGATTTCAAACTATTATCGTTTAGGGTTTTGGGGGGTGATTTACCTTTAGGTAAGTTTTTGTTGTAGGGCTGGACTTGCCCTTAAACTTGCACTAACCCAATATTGCACCGGGTAGTGGTGGTTTTTGCACTTATTTTCGCTATAGCATGGAATATTCATTTCCCTGATAGGGGGTTAATAGTTATTTATATATTTTTTCATTTTAGAAACTTATTCAGTCCAATGATCTCACAATTACCACATCTCTGGAAGCAGTTCCACAGTTTCACCGTCTCATCGTAAAGAAAGCTTTCCTAACCTGAAGATGAAACATGAGAGAGACATCGGAAATGATTGTACTATATGTCCAACAGTACGAGAGAGTTTATTGTGGCTGCCCAATATTATGTTTATAAAGTGATCATACCCCCATGTAAGCATTGTTTAATTCTTCCATTTCCCTCTTAATTGGCTTGCCCTTCTCTTAACTCTTTCCATTTCCAAGATGTCACTTTTATATATGAGATTCAAAACTGCACCACCATTCTAAATGGGGCCTTGCCTAGGTTTTGTAAAGTGGGAGAATTTTATTTTTCTGAATTGAATCCCAGCCTGATTTTTTTTTTGTACTGTGGGCACCTTTGCCCACCCCCAATGTACTTACGCTCTTTGTTCCTGCGGCTGTCTGCTCCCTACCCTCTGTTTGCTGGAAGTTGTAACACAGCGGCCAGCATCAGCTTTCCTCCCGGGTTAATCTGCCTCAGGCTGCTCCTCTCTTACCTCTGCCGGCTGCTTTATGCCTTCGGGGGCTTCCCGCCTGAATCTTCTTCCAATCACCGGACAGGTATGGCAAACACTGGGCTATGCTAATTACCCAGCAGCTATTTTTTTTAACCCCTTCCTGCCTGCCTACACTGAATAGGAATTCTTAACCCCTTGCTGCCTGCCCTACACTAAATAGGCATAACTGGATAGCCCCTATACCATGAGGCATAACTTTTTATTCAGTTTTTGCCTACCTGTATGAGTATGCAATATTGATATTAATATTATATTAATATGCAATATTAATAGACACAGAAATTAGACACGTCACACAGTCTACACTTGGGAATGGAAGGCCGCAGCTTTTTATTTTTTTCATATAACTATTCACTCATAATATTTAATTCATATTATTTGATCATTATTAAACAACAAAAAAACGGCCGCCTGTATGATGTATGTGCAACCTTATTATTAATTCATTGGCCATCTACACCATCCAACCACCACGCCACTGGTGTTACCTTCTAGTAATCGCCAGTGGCCAGTCCCCATTGAACCATACAAGTCTCAATGGCATTTTGTAACCAAGGCAAAATATGTCACATCCTAACTCGGATAAATGTACCATATCGCTGCGATATATGCCTTTCCCCCGTTTCTAGATCTGTGTGACGGTAGGTTGACATCCCGGTTGCCTTTGCGACCTGCAATGAATATATTAATTTTTCTCACGACATCTCAAGTTGCTTCAAGTTAGGGTTTGCATACCACAGCCTTCTAGGTAATTTTCGGCCATGAGATGGTAACAGAATTTGCAATTGAGCTAGTCTTTCCTTATTAATTTAATCAGCTCAATTGATTAACGTGCACAATATCGTTACCCCCTAGATGTATCAGAATAATATCCGGTTTACCCCACTTACTAATCATATGAGCGATCATTGAAAATAGGTCTTGCCACCTGGCTCCTCGGTACCTATCCAAAAATCTTTACTGAACTATAGGGAAATTATAAATTGGTGCCGTAATTACGTTTCTCAGCTCGACGTCTTGCCCAAATATAAATGAGTGCCCCACTATGCAAATCCTCCTCTGGTGAGCTCCTGAAACACAAACAATTTTTTACATTTTTAACAGGTTTTGACAGGATCGACTAAACTTGGGCGCAGATAAGAACGATCTTGAGTTCCCATCTTCCCCAAACTTTGGATTTTGATGCTGGGAAGCCTAATATGGAAGGTGTGGCAGCCCCTATCCTGAAGGAGTGTGATTTGTAATCTCTGCCTTCGAACCCTGCTTGATGTAATGTTAGCTGCATCACTTTCGCAAATTGATACCTTGATAAGTTGAGTCATCCCATGAATGAGCAATGGCCCCCCTACCTTGCATTCTGACCATCGTATAATCTAGGAAAGCTTTGATGGGGCCACAGTTAAGATGAAAAGACCCTGCCACAGAACTCTGCCTTTCCCCTCCTCATCGTCTAGACCTGCGGATAAGAACTTGATCCTGTTGTTGATCAAGGACACATCTAAGCAATCTAAGCCGCCTGGTAAGTCCTTTCTACTAGAAACTAACTCTCCCACCCGTAGTGCTAGAAGAATGCAAAAATAAACGATATTTAAAGAGAAAAATTCATATGTGATTTACAAACTGCTGGTAACGCTTCTATCATGGCAGTCAAGATATGTAGCATTATGGGTTTCCTAGAATCACTCAAGTGTCTTTTCTTTGTTAGCCCTTTCAGTAGCTTCTGGTGGCTGGAAGTTTTGAATATCCTCCACCTCTAATAACTTGTAGAAAAAGACCAATACCGGCTAAATAACTCCTAATGCTAGCCACTCGGACCCCCGTTCTGCTAGTTGTAGAATAAATTGTATCAGTATGTCTGGCTCGTGAGCTTCTGGGTTATAGTTTTCTTTAAACCTGACCATTTTAGCCAGGCCGCATTATAGGCCCAACCATGTGCTTTGCACTACTGATTGTCTTACGAAGTACCAATGAATCGGCTGATATCTTTCCAGAGTTCTCGGGAATTACTTGGCCCTCTTCTTCTGCCCAAGCCACCAAGTTCCTTAATTTCTGCAATTGCGACGGCTAATAAATTCTTCTGACCATTAAATGTTTGGCTTTTAGCCAAATGTTGAATTCCAATGCTTTGAGCACTATCACCTTAAAACCTTTGATACCTCTCCAGATTCCATGTTAAGTCTTTCTGCCACTTGAATTCCCATTGAAGTTATCCAAAAAGCGAGCCCAGATCTTTAGGTCATCCTTAACTCGCTCTTTATACGGATGTGCAAGTTTGGCTTGCTTATGCCGATAGTAGATTAATCAATCTCCTGTAAAAATTCTCCCTATGGGATGACTCTGGTAGCGAAGTTAAGGTGCCCTAACATCTTTTGGATCTCTCTTAGGTGTCAAACTTCCTACTTTCAGTGCCAGCGAAACCAGTTGTTTTAGTTTGCTGACTTGTCTTGTGGCAGCCTGAATTCCATTTTTTCCGTATCTAGCGTGATCCCAGAAACTCTAATGTGGGTGTTGGGGCCACCGTCTTTTCTGCCGCTACGGGAATACCTAACATGTCACTCACATAATGAAAAGCCTTAAATGATTTGGAGCAAATATTGGTACCAGGGGGGCCTATAAACAAAAAATCATCTAAATATGTAACGTTAATTTAGAATCAGACACTTGTAAACTAGCCATTCGATAAACGTAGCAAACAACTCAAAATAATAACATGAGATTCTGCACCCCATCGGAGGCATTTATCGAAATAAAAACTCCCTTCAAATTGAAAGCTTAGCAGGTGTGACATTTGGGATTGATGGGGAGACACTTAAAAGCAGATTTAATATTGCTTTTAGCCATTAGGGACCTTGGCCACTGGAGTTTAAGCACCTTGTCGAATGAAGCGTATTTCACCTTACATGCTATAGGGTCAATTCCGTCATTAATCGAGTTGCCTGCTGGAAATGACAAGTAGTGAATCAGCCTAAACTCATTTGCTCCCCTTTTAGGTACTAAACCTAACGGCGAGATCCTGAACAACTTGAAGGAAGCTTAGGAAAGGGCCTGCTAACCTACCTAGCGATAACTCTTTATCGATTTTTTGCCTTACAATCTGTGGGTTTTCGCTGACTGATTGAGGTTCTCTACTGACCATAACTATATACATTGTTGTCGGATGGGATCCAAACTCAATATCTGGGCACTTGTTCTGTTTGGGTAACCCTTTAAAATTGCATCAACCTTGGCTGCTTCACTGGCATTATCAGGTTTGGGTCCCAATCTAAGCCCTGCTTTCGTAGCTTGTCCTGCCTGTTTTTTAGGCATCTAACGGCGGGATGTTGTCCTCCACATACTGCACAGTCATGGCAAATCGGCAGCTAAGGCCCCATTTACAGTTACCCTCGTTGAATGCCAGCAAGGGTTTGGCTTACGGGTTTAGGGCTGCTTAGCCCCGACTTTGGCAGGTGGGGCTTGAGACCTATGGGAGACCATCCCTAGCCATAAGTCCCGTCTTTTCCCCCCACTTCATACCTCTATGGACTGACATTTTTTGGCGAAATTGGTCATCGTTATAAACCAACTAAGGCCACTGAAAGACTTGTATGCATCGATTATGGTATCTAAATGTTTAAACAAGTCCGGCGCCATTTCTGGTTTGCTCTTATACAGTACGCCGTAACCATTGTTCAGGCTGTGGGCTACTGGGCGTCTCCTATCCTCATCTTTTTCACCTTTTCCCTCTTTTTTGAGGAAGTCCTTCGCCGCTGGCAGGAGTGATAATAGATCGATTACTCCCCCTTACTATTTTTCCCTTACGTTACTAGACAAATGTAGCCCTAATGGGGTAGTTTCACACACTGTCACTACCCTAAAATTTTCCTCATCACCCCCGTGTTCCGCCCGCTAGGTCCCACCAGGAGACATTGCACACATGTAACTTTCTATGCATTCCCTCAAACCCGGAATTTGCCACATGAAATTACCTGAGGCCATATCTTGAGAGTCCTTCTGCACTCCGGAATCCTGAATCAGCTGGGAGAGACCAGGCATAGGAGTAGGTGTTGCCATTCCCCTGGGGCAGTCTGGGAGACTTTGCATTGGCCGCTTCTAGGGAGAATATCATGTCCCCACCCCCTCCAGACAGTCTTGGTGAGTTTCTAGCCATAACTGCCCTTGGCTGTGTGAGTGGTGCTGACTGCATGGCTCCGCCCACCACATTCCCCCGACTCACCATTCTTGCAGCTTTTTGAGACCGAAGCTTGTCAGACCTCCTGGCTTGAGGAACTATCTTCCTCCTTTGATTGCCGGTTCCAGGATGGAGCAGCCGCTCGTCGCTTCCTCGGACTCCAACACTGCGTGATTTCGGACCTCACACAGCCCTTCAATGCCTCCAGGCCAGCACTCCCGGCTCTCTGTTCAGGCGCGAACTTCCTCCGGTATGTCTTCCATTTGGCTGCTGTCCTCGCCGCGCTGCTTTCCTCCCGGTTGTATCCACCTCAGGCTGCTCCTCTCTTACCTCTGCCGGCTACTTTATGCCTTCGGGGGCTTCCCGCCTGAATCTTTTTCCAATCACAGGACAGGTACAGCAAACACACCTGGGCTATGCTAATTACTCTAGCAGCTAATTTTTTAACCCGTCCTGCCTGTCCTACAACTGAATAGGAATTATTAACCCCTTGCTGCCTGCCCTACACTAAATAGGCATAATTGGATAGCCCCTATACCATGAGGCATACTTTTTATTCAGTTATGCCTACCTCTCTACTCTCAGTTTCCTGGACAGACACTACAGGAGAACCATAAGGAAATAAGGAGAAAGGTAAAGATTTTAACTACACACAGTGAGGCCTGCACAGGGGCAAAATATTTTTGGGGGTGGACATGATCTTTAAACAGTCAATATCTAACTTGCTCTAGCCATTGCTACCAGGCACTGTGTGCTACAGCTATGTCTGCTCTGTTATCTACACAATTTTTGCCAACATTAACCAATTTCTAGCCATGTAGAAATTTTTTTTTCAAGGCGAACACACCTTAGTTTACTAAAAAAAAGTCACCCAGTACCACAGTGGCACAGTATCAAAAGCCTCATCAAAATATACCATGTCCACTGCTATGGATTTGAACTCACATCTGAATAAAATCAAGCAAGTTTGCTTGACATGGTTTTTTTCTTATGAACCATGCTGATTACTATTTACAGTTAGCCTATGCCTATTTCGAAAATATCTAAAAACAAAGTATCCAGTATCATCCCCACCACTCATGTTAAACTTACAGGTCTATATTTAACTGGCTGCGAACGACTACACTTTCTGTATATTGGTATTACATTATAATATATAAGTGGCCTGGATTATAATGGGAGCACAGTTAATATATCCTTATAAAATCACTCAACTACGTAGTTGAGTGATTTTTATAAGAATAGATACCACCGCTGCTCCACTGCTGCTGCCCATGCATTTGCAGTCTTCCTTCCCCTTTAAACAGCACTTTCCCTGTCAAACCCTGCAATAAAAAACATTGAATATACACCACAGGCCTTTAAAGTTTGTAAAATCCTTACTTAGTCCTTATCTAAGGATTTTACAACTCTAAAGTCTGTGTGTATATCAATTTTTTATTGTAGGGTTTGTGGGAAATATGTTGTTTAAAGGGGAAGGGGGCGGAATGTAAGGGAGAAGGAAAATTCCAGAGGAAAGGCTACCAGAGAATGTCCACTAACAAGTTAAAATCTAGTATGTATACATTTATCTATTTTGTTACAGGGCTGACAGGGGTTACTGTGTATTTAGTTTAATTATTTAGTGAAGGGATAAGGCTGGTTAGAGATTAAGTAAGGGACTGCCAGTAAATTCATTTTTAAACTATATATTATAAGAAATAATACGCCCCTTTACATTGTAATATAAGGTTTATAAAGTCAACCTCGGAGTTCCCTGTCCTGTATAGAAGCACTCAACCGTTTTTCTGTCAGGGAACTCGCATTTTCCTTTATATATACATCTGTGGCTCCCTTAATGTATCATGATCACTATTCCTTTAGCTTCCCACACTTTCATTGCCAAATGAGTTCAGGCTCCTCTGAATGAAACAGTACACTCCCCTAAGGGGAAGCTCATGATGTCACGGGGATTTTCATTTTGTGTGGAACATATTTCTCCCCTGACCACAGTTCTCCATCCACACTGTATCCCAGGGCCCGGTTGCACATAAAATGGGCTCAACCATCTCCCAGACAGTGTCTGTCAGCACCATGTGTTCAGTCCCCACCCACTGACAGTGTGGAGATAGTGTGAGTGGAATTCTGCCTCCTGTACAGTTCTTTCTATTACTATTTACAACTGCAACTTACTGTCCATTCTGATCCAGGTCCAGCCACCACAAGGTGAAGCAAATGCCGCTTTCTCTTTTCCTTATATGAACTGAACTCCCATGTGTGTAGTGTTGCATGAAGGAGGTTTTCTAGGTGATCACAGGGTTTCAGCTTGCTTCATGGCAGGGCGTCCCAGTTTTTTTTTCCATTCTTTTCCATTAAAGAGTACTAACAGGGAATATTTTTAATTGCCTATTACTGGAATCTATAATTCTTTCCAACTATCACTGTACCATGCCCCCAATTCCTTAGATATCCAGTCTGAAACATCTTACATTTCTGCTGTCAATCATGCCTTAGTATCATAAACTCTTCTGTTATGTGCATTTTGCTGTAGCTAGAATGGTTGCAGTTAGTTGTGAAATGCATGGTGGTGGAAAATCCCTCTTCCACTGCTGCCTCATAGGCATTACTGAGCATGATTGCCCTCAGATGTCAGATAGCTTGGGAGACTGGCATGAGCAAAACAAGTACTGGATTGAAGGCATACAGCAACACAAACACATCTGTGCTATGTGCATGTATTTCTTTAATATTTAAATAAGTAATAGCTAAACACAAAGATGTACTGTTTCAATTTCCAGTATGTTTAAAAAGTTGGAAGGAAGTTAAAAGACATGTTTACAATACATACAGGATATAATAACTATTGTAATGAATAATGCAATTAAATAGTTAATTATCTTAAGTTAATTACTTTTCATTAATTTAAAAAAAAAAAAAAACATTGAAAAAACAGGAGATAATTGGCCCAGGATTCATAAAAGACGTTTCTTATTCAGAATCCTTTCTTTAGGATTTACCCCATGCCTTCTCCTTTAAAAATCCTGTGCTCTCTTGTCTGTTTAATATCATCAAATGTCAATATCAACAATTTAACAAATGAATAACTGAACTCTCCAGGGGAATTCAACTATGGGGGAGGGGGGGGGGGGGCACTGGGGAGATAACACCAATTGGGTTTGCGATCCGATTGTGCTAGTGGGAGAGCAGGATGGCCTATGGGAATGGCCCCACCACATGCGATTGCATTTCAGTGTGCTATTGGAGTGCATGCAATCAACATTTATGGTCTGTATTGCATACGCTCTGCTAGGGTCCAATGTGGAAACGCCACCCCATGCACAAAGTGAGCATGATCGCGCATTATTGCGAACGTGCGTCCTCCCTTGCCTCTTAAGTGGGGCCACAGCCTCAGGAAATTGACCTGCTCATAGTTAAGTTCCATTGTATTAAATATATGCTGTATGGCTAAACTGAAATGAATGCAGCTTGCATTACACTAGGCCACACAGTGCGTTTTTTAGGCGATTGCGATTTTCCAATTGTATTAAAATCACAGCAACGCACCAAAAATATGCGATCCTGCAATCACACACGTTTTTACAATAAAAACGGACAAATCGCAACGCAAACGCATGTAATCCTCTCTTAAGGGCATGTCCCCCCCCAAAACTATAATTCCCCCCACTACTGGCTCCACTCTGCAGTGTAATAAAATACTTATATTACATCCCAGCTTTAATGGTTGCCCTGTAATCCCTCCCCAAGTACCAAAAACTGGCCACCAAGAGGATAGCAGAGTCCCCTCTGGGAGAAGTTTGGCATGCGCACTGCGGCCCTTCTCCCCTTCCCTCTCCCTCCCTCTCCCACCCATTTTGGTCTCCCTCCCCCTACATAATCCCTTTTAATGTATTATAGTCCATGTTCCCCAGCCCCAACCCGCTATAATTATAGTTTCAGAAAGTCCCCCGATCATTACTTACCTTACCTCTCTCCTTCACCTTTCTGAGCAGCTGGCTGCCTCTCAGCCAATCTCAGACGCGGCTGCCGGTCCCGCCCCCTGCTTGCAGTTCCATTCAAGCAGAGGGCCGGGGCTTTGTGGCGAAGGAGAGAGGTAAGGTAAGCAATGATCGGGGGACTTTCTGAGACTATAATTATAGCGGTTGTTTTTGGGATCATATCCTTGACTTTGTCTCCAGAACTGATCTTATTAGTAGTGGTCAGCATGGATTTAGAAATAGATTGTCAGAAAAAGTGAGAAAGAAGTTAGATTCAGGCACAGCAGTGAATGTGGTATACATGGATTTTGCTAACTTTTGATACTGTGCCACATAGGCGACTAATGTATAATCTGAGGACTGTTGACCTAGAAAAAAACATTTGTACATGGATTGTTAGGAATTGGTTATTGGATCGCAACAGAGTAGTGGTCAATGGAGCTACATCTATGTTGGCTACATTTCTAAGTGAGCGCCCCTTACTGTGTAATTCTTTTTAATCTGTTTATAAATGACTTAAAAGGGGGCATTGAGAGCAAGGTCTCTGTTTGCTGATGACACTAAACTATGCAGAGCTTTGGAAACTTCAAAGGATGTGCAATTGCTGCAAGCAGACCTAGACAAATTATCAAAATGGCAGCAGAATGGCAGATGAGATTCATGTTGATAAATCTAAGATGATGCATTTGAGGTTTAACAATCCTTGTGCCACCTACACCATAAATAACTAAATAATTGAATCACTAATGAAAAAAAAATTGGAGATTCTAGTAGATAACAGATATAGCTATAGCAAACAATGCCAGGTGCAACAACTAGAGCTAGCAAGATATTGTTTTGTATAAAGAGGGGAATAGATTCAAGGGAGAAAAATATTATCTCCCCCTTTACAAGGCACTGGTAAGGCCTCATTTGGAATATGAGGTGCAGTTTTGTAATCCCATATACAAAGGGACATCTTGGAAATGGAACAGCTCAGAGAGGGCAACTAAAATAATAAGGGAAATGGAGGGCTTGACTATGCAGCAGTCACACTTATCAAATATTTAATGGACTATATTCTCTGGTGCATTGTTCACTAATGGTCATTTCAGAGATACGGGGATATCTTTTAAAGGGTAAGTCCACCCTAAAAACTATATTTTTCTGTAATGTAGTTCCCTCTACCAACCCCAACAGCATCTGTTTTCTAAAAAAAAAAAAAATAGAGAAACATTACTTACCACCTGTTATCCTGGCCTAAGCCTCCAATGCACTTCTGGGAATAGAGTTACATTGGAGACTTGGAAGCAGCTACATCTGTGATTGGCTAAGAGGCAGCCAATCGCAGATGGGGCTGCCAGCTATTGAAACAGCCAGGATCCCAGGCTGGTAAGTACCTTTTTTTTTTACAAACTAACCATGTGATTCAGGTTGGGAGGGGAACTGCATTACAAAAAGGATTTATTGCTACACTAACCTACAGCATTGAATGCAGGATGCAGGGATGGAGTGGGTATTGCTCCCCATGCATGACTGTAATACCTCCCGGAGGCAAGAGAGGAGGCAGAAACCTTTTTACAGTAGGTCTGCTCCTACTCCTCACTTTCCTGGATTTACACAGACACTGCAGAGGAACAATTTGGAGTAGAGATGTTAGGTAATGATTTTTTAGCACTGCATAGTGGGGCCAGTAAGGGGTTAAATTATTGTTTTGTGGGTAGATATGCCCTTTAAAATCAAAGAAAAGAAGTTTATTCAGGTTAAGAAAGTTTCTTTCAAGTGAGAATGGTGAAACTGTCTTCCAGCAGATGTGTTAATG
The DNA here is from genome assembly GCA_019447015.1 of Hymenochirus boettgeri. Lineage (NCBI taxonomy): Eukaryota > Metazoa > Chordata > Amphibia > Anura > Pipidae > Hymenochirus > Hymenochirus boettgeri. Next base: position 10,430 of record JAACNH010004306.1, on the reverse strand, counting down.
GCAAGTTAATTGAATAGTTTTTAAAGTGGCCTAGATAAGTTTCTAATATAAAAATATTGGAATTACTGGTATTAATACATATACTGCAGTTCTGGTTGGACAGGGATACTATATAATATTGAGAATTACTGGTATTAATACATTTACTGTAGTTCTGGTTGGTACGGGGATACTATATAATATTGAGAATTACTGGTATTAATACATATACGCAGTTCTGGTTGGTACGGGAATGCTATATAATATTGGGTATTACTGGTATTAATACAGTACTATACTGTAGTTCTGGTTGGTAGGATGCTATATAATATTGGGAATTACTGGTATTAATACATATACTGTAGTTATGGTTGGTACGGGGATGCTATATAATATTGGGATTACTAGTATTAATACAGTACATATACTGTAGTTCTGGTTGGTACGGGGATGCTATATAATATTGGGAATTACTGGTATTATACATATACTGTAGTTCTTGTTAGTACGGGGTACTATATATTGAGAATTACTGGTATTATTACATATACTGTCGTTCTTGTTAGTACGGGGATACTATATAATATTGAGAATTACTGTATTAATACATATACTGTAGTTCTGGTTGGTCCAGGGATACTATATAATATTGAGAATTACTGGCATTAATACATATACTGTAGTTCTTGTTAGTATGGGGATACTATATATATTGAGAATTACTGGTATTAATACATATACTGTAGTTCTGGTTCCTACGGGGATACTATATGATATTGAGAATTACTGGTATTAATACATATACTGTAGTTTCGGTTCCTACGGGGTACTATATAATATTGAGAATTCTGGTATTAATACACTGTAGTTGTGGTTGTCCAGGGATACTTTCCGATTGCTGTCAGTAAGCAATTTTTACCTATTTAGCTGGGTTTTTTGTTGTTGGGTTTTTTTTTGCCTTCCTCTGGATCAACTGTTAGGTAGGGGTTAAAAAGGAGGATGAAAATGTTGGACAGATGGACGTAAGTCTTTATTCAACCTCAATTACTATGTTACTATGTTACTTTGTGCTATCCTAGTAGAAAGGCAGAAGAGAAGTCCACGCACCTCCTCCGATCGTACTCTGTTTTAGCGATTTAAATCAAGACGGCATCTTTGTTTAAAAGCAAATCATCCTTTATTTCAATCCTTTAAAATCCAGCTAGGCTGCCGAGACAAGTGGTGTGGGTGGTCTGACGTTTCGGGCCGGAACCCTTACTCATAGACTCATTCCCAATTACATTTAGTTACTCATTATATACAAAGAACAATCCAATTAAAAACAGGTTGTATACCTGAGCATTAACCCCTAATCACCTGAGTAAATGTGGGAGACCTGGTGTTGTTAACTCTTGGTGTCCCAATTAAATGAACTCCCTCAATCTTACTTCCTTAGATATTAGTTTCCTTTAAACTGCATCTATTAGACTATCAATAGAAGAAATGATTCTATATTGAAATAATCCAAGCAATTAAATATGAACAGTCCTTAATGGTTCTCATTGTATGGATCAAATCTTTATCACATTGGGGGGAATAAATTCAGTGTTGATAAATGAAACATGTGGTGACCATATAAACTAGTTTATACATAACTGATACTATACCATTAGAAATATCCTATGCAAGTTGTGTCATATTATCATAACTAGTATGTTCATTCTTTTGTTATTCCCATTAATAATTGATTATTAATTAATGGGTGCTGTGTTCATATTAGTCAGAGAATTAACGAAACATATTTTTAATAGTAAGTATTTCAATTTTTTGAATTAATTTGGATTTAACAATATTTCTATGTTAAAACATTTTAAATCAACAGTGAGATGTCCCATCTTTATTCAACCCATTTGGGACTCTTGTGTCTAATTCAAGAATCCAAAAAGCTTCTCTTTTGTAAGTTGTACTAATGGGTCCCCCCCCTGAGGTTCCTTTTAACTTGTTTCTATGCCTTGAAATGCACAAAAGGAGATATCTCCTCCGGTGCAGTCATGGAAATGTCTTCCAACTGGGGTTCTCATATCTCCTTTACGTATACTATTTAGATGTTCACGAATGCGTTCTTTCAAAGGCCGTATTGTACGACCTATATACTGTTTATTGCATTTTTTACAAGAAATGAGATATACTACTCCCGAGTGCAACAATTTATGAAATCTCGTATCTCATAGGTTTTTTTATGGTATTAGACTTGACTCAGCATCCACTTTTATAACTTCACATGACTTACACCACCGTGTATGACCGCATTTGAAGGTACCCTAGTTGAAAGCCATGTTTTATTTTGATTTCTCTTCCTGTCTGGCCAACATAGACTGGGCTGTCATATCTCCTAGGGTTCTTCCCCTCCTAGCTACTATCTTCATGCCCCCCCTAAGTTTTTCTCTATTTCCCTATCCCTACGGAGGATATGCGAATTTCGCAATAGAATTTGTTTTATGTCTTCAAATTCCGTACTGTATTGGGTGGTAAAATATAGGGGGTTATTTCCATTTCTTTTTTTATTATCTATTTTCTTGTTATATAAAAAATCTTTCCTGTCTTTCTCTTTCACCATTTTATATGCTCTATCTATTCCCTCTTTTTTATATCCTCTTGTAGGACCTTTCTGTTAAATCCATTGCTGCATTTTTAAAGTCCCTTTCTCCGAACAGTTTCTTCTAATTCTCGCAAATTGTCCAATAGGTCCCCCTTATTGTTGTCTTGATGACAGCTGTCTGCTTTTAATAAGCTGTTCTGTGCTATGCCTTTCTGTATACCATTGTTTCTATTTTTCCACTTCCTATGTTGCCTATAATGAGAGATCCAAAAACTGTATCCTTTCAGCATGGTATGTGCTGTGAATTGTAATCCTTTATCATTTTGATAATATATGTACAAATTCTAGGGCCGATTCCCGTGACCCTCTCCATATAGGAGTGGTCATCTATGAACCTCCCATACCAAACAATTCTCTCCCCAAAGGGTTGCTATCCCCAAAGATGTGGGACTCCTCCCACCAGCCCATAAACAGGTTGGCAAAGGTAGGCGCAAAAACACGCCCTAGCAGTCCCACACCTCTGGAGATAGCAAACACCGTCAAAATAGAAATAATTGTGTTTTAACAAGAAGTCAATTGACTGACAAATAAATTCTCTCAAGCTGTTGGAATAAAAAGAATGGTATTTCAAAAAATGTTCGACTGCCACTAAGCCCAAGTCATGTTTATTATTGAATATAAGGATTTAACGTCTAGAGTTTCCACTGATAACCTGTTTTCCCATTTCAATTGATCCATTTTTTGTAAAACATCTTTCGTGTCCCTCAGATATGATTTTAATGATTTAACTAGCGGTTGTAGTAGAAGTCTATCAACTTAGAGAGATTTTCACCTAATGATCCAATACTCAAATAATAGGTCTGCCTTCGGGTTTGATTGCATTTTTATGTATTTTTGGCAGATGATGAAATATTGGGATTCGGGGAGTTCCTGTAACAAATTTTCTATCCCTATCTGAAAGTACACCTTTTTCAAAATAAGTGTCAACAAGTGACCTCAATTTGTTGTTAAAAATTTTTGTTGGATCATTTCTCAATTTACCATATGTGTCTGAATCATTCAATTGCCTGTATGCCTCTTCCATATATTGTTTAGTGCCCAGGATTACCACTGCCCCTCCCTTGTCTGCTGCTTTATAGTTTATAGTCTCAGTAGACATAATTTGTTTCAAAGCTTTACGTTCATCGCTTGATTCGCTTGTTAGATTATTAATCAAATTGCCCTTTTTGTTCTTACTTTCTCCTGAAGTTCCTTAAATCATCCTCCACCGCTTGTTGGTAATGTTCAATACTTTCTGTGCGTAAGTACCCATTAATTAATAATCAATTATTATGGGAATAACCATAAGAATGAACATACTAGTTTTGATATATGACACAACTTGCATAGGATATTTCTAATGGTATAGTATCATTGTTTAGTATAACTATGTTTATATGGTCACCTACATGTTCTATTTATCAACACTGAATTTATTCCCCCCAAACGTGATAAAGATTTGATCCATACAAATGAGAACCATTAAGGACTGTTCATATTTAATTGCTTGATTATTTCAATATAGAATCATTTCTTCTATTGATAGTCTAATAGATGCAGTTTAAAGGAAACTAATATCTAAGGAAGTAAGATTGAGGGAGTTCATTTAATTGGGACACCAAGAGTTAACAACACTAGGTCTCCCACATTTACTCAGGTGATTAGGGGTTAATGCTCAGGTATACAACCTGTTTTTAATTGATTGTTCTTTTATATATGAGTAACTAAATGTAATTGGGAATGAGTCTATGAGTAAGGGTTCCGGCCCAAACCTCAGACCACCCACACCACTTGTCTCCCGGCAGCCTAGCTGGATTTAAAGGATTGAGATAAAGGATGATTTGCTTTTAAACAAAGATGCCGTCTTGATTTAAATCGCTAAAACAGAGTACGATCGAGGAAGGTGCGGTGGACTTCTCTTCTGCCTTTCTACTACTGAATAGACGGGGATGGGACTCTCCGGTCCGCAAGCACACCCGATCAGCACTAGCCGTAATAGCGAGGTAGGAAAAGGGGAAGCATTGGGGAGGAACGTGAGCCGCCATATTGTTGTTTTACTTTGTGCTATCACCTACATAAGTGGGGGGGGGGGGAGACATTCTAGGCAGGAAATCCCTTTTTATAACAAATTAATTTTTCCTTAACAGTAAGTGTCTTTTTTGTACATAAATAAACATTTTGATATTTCATTGTATATAAATATGTATTGATTTTTTTTTTTAAAATCGACGTCACGCTTCATCTGCACTTGAATTTTAAAATACATTAGATGAACAACTTGAAATTTTGACTCGTTTTCCTCTCTTAACATCTTCAAACAGACTGAAATCTGTGTCTTGTGACATAATAAAAGTCTTCTGGGTAAGAAAGAAAAAAGATATAAAAACCCAAGGAAACTGCCAGGAACCAGTTCCTAAAATACGTTTTCTTTGGTACAATGATATATTTTATCCAGATCTGCTGTATCTTTAAACCATGCTTGAGAGTATTTTAGAAAATGATAGAGGGAACAAATAAAGACCACAGAAGTAATAAACGTTTTAAATTAATTAAGGAACAGAGACTTCCGGGAAATTTTCATGTTTCCGTGCAGCTCTCAGGAAAATCCACAAAAGAAAGAATGGGGGAGCTCCTAACTCCCGGTGAATTCACAACTATTTATTGTAACAACACATATAATGTTTCGGGACACCCTGTCCCTTCCTCAGGGCCCCGAAATGTTGTATACATTGTTCCAATAAATAGTTGTGAATTCACCTGATTATGTGGCTCCCCCATATCTTTCTTTTGCTGAAGATTCATCTGGCCCATGGGATGGAGGGCTAGGGGGATTGCACCTATCTAACTGTCTGGCATACAGCCAGCAGTGGTGTGCTGGAGTGTTCCTTGGACTGTATCAGCTCTCAGGAAAGCAATACCTTTAAAAAGGTTTTTACAGCATTCCACAAACTAAATGCAAAACCAAAGTGCCAACTAAAGATATTAATATCAAAATATGTTACAAACCAAGTGTACAGTGGGTTAATAACACAAGTTCACAAAGGTAAATTCTACTATTACAGAAGGATTAATGAAAGAATTCATTCATTCATTAAAGCACAATATTGTAAATCCTTACAAGTTTTATACATGAGCTACTAATAATTCTCTATAATAAATACAGATAAAAGATCATGTTATGAATACTTCGGTCCAGGAACACATATTTACATATGATGCAAATGATATAAATGCATCATCTAGAATAGTTCTACTGTTCACAAAGCATTGTACAGAGACAATAATTAGATAAGACAGGTTACTGTATTATGTTATCATTCATTTTAGTAAAGTGAAAAGTTAAATTTGATGGCTACCCAGGCTGGTTAGTTTAAACCTTTCCATATGTGGAGATAACAGTGGATTTTTATTACCAATCAACAAGGAGGCCTCAACTAGAAATATGGTCTAATACGACTTACTTAAATGTCCACTCCCAAAACTAAAATTTAACCCAACTCTGGCCCCACTGTGTAATGTTTAAAAATCCTTACCTTACCTCTGCCTCCAAATGGTTCTCCTGCAGTCTTTGTTGACAAAGATGAAGAAAGTGAAGAGTAGAAGCTCAGTGAGGACCCTGTTTCCTCTTTGTCCTCTGAGAGTTACTGGCACGGGCAGGGGAGTCCTTTCACCCCTCACTCCCTCCCTCGGGATCCCTTCATGCTGCCTTTAACTTAGCTTAAAACCCTTTTTCTTTAATGTAGGGAGCCCTATCCCACCCCCAATTGTTGTGTTATTTTACTCAAAAAAGCTGTAGAACTCTACTTATATCGCATTGTTCCCCTGGCTTTCTTTATTGCCGGCAGCCACGGCTGCGATTGGCTGGCTCTCAGCTAATCACAGCTGCTGCCAGTCTGGCCCCTTCTGCTTGCTTCCATTCACAGAAACTTAGCAGAAAAAGCTGAGGGAAGGCTGGTTAGTAGGTTTACCAGCCCTTTGAAAGGTAACCTTCACAAGGTTGAGGTTTGAGGGGCACTTTACATTATATCAAAAGTTTTTTGAAGATATAGCTGTGTGAATCTGTGTAAAATCCTTTACTACATCAATAGGAGTTAAAAAAAAACTGCAGGGACAGTGAGTTTATATATGTTATTAAATATTTTGATCAGAGCAGTAAATACACATAAGTTATATATCATTCTTCAGCTCATAAGTAAGTTAACGAACGGCCAGCAATCAGCTGATGAATTTTCCTATTGGACCAGTTGGGGGGAAATGTTTTACGGCCAATCCAAATGTACGATCCACAGATCATACAATCGCATTGCTGTATCTATGGGCACCATTGCTTACTGCCCAGATAGATTTTTGACAAATATATAAATCTGTGTAAAAATGTGTGAAATCTATTTAACATATTTTACTATATCAACAGTGATAAAGAGCTTGAACCCAATGGAATGTTTATATTCTATCTTTATTCTATTAATTCTTGTTTTTCATATGTTATTAAAGGGCATGTCCAACCTCAAAACTAAAATTTTACCCACTACTGACCACTGTTAAGTTCAAATTCATTACATCTCTGCTCCTTATGGTTGCATTGCTTGTCCAAAGTCCAGGAAACTATTTCTGCCTCTTCTGCAGCTTCTGGGAAGTAGTGTGATATGCGCATGTGCCCATTATCATCTCCCTCCCACCATCCGGATCCATCCGTTGCTTGCCATCAACCAGCGTAACCTTTGAACATATGGTAGATACTCCTGCCCACCCCTAACCACCAAGTTATTTCTAAAAATTGTACTTACAGCTCTTTGTTCCAGCAGCACTCTCCATTAATGGCAGCTGCATCTGTAATTGGGCAATCACTGACGTGGCTGCCGGTCCGCCCCTGCGCCTGATCAGTACGGCGGGAGCGAAGGGCTGTAAGTACAGGTCTAATCGTTTTTTTTTTTTTTTTTTAGAAAATACATGGCGGTTGGGGTGGGCAGGGGATATATATCTAGTTTTAGGCTGGACATGCCCTTTAAATATTTCTTCAAGCAAAAAAAAAAACATCAAATGTTGACTCTGAAATGTAAACAGAGAGCAGTGAAGGTTTTCCTCACCCAGATATCTGTTATCCGAGATCCACAAGGCACTGACAAACACAGGTTAAATTTAAGGTTTCCTCTTTCCTGTCAGGTAAGAAAGGTCTGTTTTATTTAGTAATAGGAAAGAATTGGGGGAAAACTGTCCAACCTGCCTAGTACAGAATATACAGTATAAACTGCTATTGGTTTTCTTGAGTTGTTTGATTTGAAAACCATAAGGTAAGTTTCAAATCTTTATGTAAAACACTGATTTGTACTGTGATCTTGTTTATTATCATTTCCTGGCATTTCCTAATTAGAGATAACAAAATGGTGCGTTTTGTTCTGAAATGCGGTTCTGGGAACCAAGTGAACTTCTGAAAATCTGATTCGAACACATTGAATCGAAATGTTTCAAATTTTGGATCAGGTTTCTAACACAATTTTCCAATCTATTTTTTGAATTTTCTATTTTTCGATTTGTATGTATGTATGTATAATTTAATTTATAAGCGCCACTTGGGTAAATTGCTAAATTTTTTCACAAAACAGAAAACCCTTTTTTTATTATACATCTACAGTAACTTTCTATGTATTGGCAATGAAGCCAACAGTTCAGAGTTAAACTACACCAATGTTCTATGTCTTGTTGGTTTAAAGCGCTGTACGGTAATTGCTGCCTGCAATTAAATACAATAAAATAGGTGTATTGACGTAGTTTGTTTTTTTTATCTAGTAGAAATGACATTTGACTACTTCATGTATAAAGGAATTAGATTCACTGTCCAGTTTCACTCCGAGGAGATTCTTCGCTTCATAGAAAATGAATTCCATGTTCTTGATGATATTTACAATGTGACCTATCATAAATCAGGTAATGCAACATGTACTGAATTTGTATTTAATCTATGGATTTATTTAGTTAATAGTTCCAGGATAATGTGTTAAAACAGGCAGTTTATTTTATTTTACTTGCTATTTGTTGAAGATGGAGTTAAGAAAATCTACTTCTTGTCCCTGTGCAGGTACACACTGGATGGGAGAGATTTTAAATCTGATCAAACACCGGGGAGACCCAACAGAATGTAATACTGTACCAGTGCTGAGAAGAACAGCTTGGTATGAAGCTAATACTTCTATAAGCAATGTAGAGAATCTTGAAGTCCACGATAATTAATCCCACGTACCTTGCATATCTTTACAAGACAGCTTTCCAATCCAAGGCTAAGGTAAGAAATATTGAGTTATTACATTATAAAGTCATTTTTATTTCCTAATTTGTGGAGAGGATGAAATGTATATCCAGTGTGTCTCAGATGGGGATTAAGTATCAGCTGTGAACATTGGTCATCAAAATTTCTGTAGTTTTGAAATAATTTTTTTGTCGGTAATTTCGACCTCAAAAATAACTCGAACATTCGAAAATTATCAAAAATACGATTGGAGACCATTTTCGAGTTTCCTGTCGTATTTTCGAAAATCGAATGTTCAAGGCTATTTCCGATAATTTTAGAAAATAGCCTCGAACATTCAAAAATCTTCAAAAATAGGATCGGAAACTCGAAAATGGTCTCCGATCGTATTTTTGATTATTTTGAATGTTCAATTATCAAAAATAGTCCCGTACAAAATTATTGAAAATTCGTTCCAGTTTTGGATTTTCGGGATTTTCCCAAAGTCTGGGAATCCGAAAACGGAACAACATTGAGTTTCGGACATCTCTATTGAAAATGTCTACAAGTTTTACGCTATATGAAATTGCCTTCCCTTCTATTTCTTCTATTGTATTTCCTGTTGCTTCCAGTTTGGTGGGGTGTCTCTGATTTTTTCCGGCTGTCCACTTTGTTTTCTAACAACCCCATTTACCCTATTCAGTCGGCACGTTGCTTAGGGGTATTATTGATTAAACTCTCTCCTTTTCTATCATATTAAGAATGTTTCCAAACCTGTTGCTTTTTCTTCTATATTGAGAAAATCTGTAGGTTCCTCTCTATTCCAACTACTGTTATGATTATCCATGCTCTCACCCTATCATGTCTGGATTTATGTAACTTTTGGTCTTTCTAGTTCTCATCTTTCCCCCTTCAGTCGATACTAAACTATGCTGCACACATTTTTTCGCTCTCCAAATCAGAAACTTAAATCACCCGTGGTCACACACTTACCTGGTTTCCCATAAACAACACATTATCTACAAAATCCTTCTCTTAACCTTTAAATCCCTTTACTCTTCTGCTCCATCTTTTATTTATTCTTTTGTGTCCCCATATGTCTCTACCTGTACCCTCTTCTCATTACAGAATCATCTCTTATACAGACCCCTCTCTCTTGTCGCCTTAAACCTTTTTCTTTTGTGGCTTCCATCCTGTTGAATTCTATTCCCCTCTTTCTTTGCAAAGAAACTTTAGTAAACAGTTTAAATCTAACCTCTCACCTATGAGCACAGCATAGGATTGTTAATTGACACTACACAAGTTCTTACTAGAGATGTAATGTGGTTCTAATAGAACCCAGTTTCAAATCGAATCTGAGGGTTTTGAAATCCCGACAAAACTTTCGGAACTCCAAAATTTGAAATTGAAAATCGAAAGTAAATGATTTTCGAAAATCGAAGTAGACAATTTTTGAAAATCGAAAGTAGACGATTTAAAAAAATCGAAAGTAGACGATTTTCAAAAAAGACGATTTTCAAAGATTGAAAATAGATGATTTTCGAAGATTGTAAATCGAAAGTAGACAGATTTTTGAAAATCGAAAGTAGATGATTTTCGAAATCGAAAGTA
>JAACNH010004305.1:0-24648 GCA_019447015.1 Hymenochirus boettgeri | reverse complement strand
GACATCAAAGGTCCATACAGTGTGAACGACATTAAAGGTCCCATACAGTGAGAACAGATGGGTAAAGGTCGCATACAGTGAGAATGAACAGTAGGTCCCATACTGAAACCAGACAGTAAAGGTCCCATACAGTGAGAACAGACAGTAAGGCTTCATACAGTGAGAACGACAGTAAAGGTCCCATACAGTCAACAGACAACAAAGGTCCCATACAGTGTGAACAGACAACAAGTCCCATCCAGTGAGAACGATGGTAAAAGTCGCATACAGTGAGAATAGACAGTAAAGGTCCCATACAGTGAGAACAGACAGTAAAGGTCCCATACAGTGAGAACAGACAGTAAAGGCTTCATACGTGAGACAGACAGTAAAGGTCCATACAGTCAGAACAGACACAAAGGTCCATACAGTGTGAACAGACAGTAAGGTCCCATACAGTGCGAAAAGACAGTAAAGGTTTCATACAGTGGAAACAGACAGTAAAGGTACTAACAGTGAAAACAGACAGTAAAGATCCCATACAGTGTGACAGAGATTAGGGTCCCTTCCAGTGAGAACAGACAGCAAAGGGCCCATACAGTGTGAACAGACTTAAGTTTCCATACAGTGAGAACAGACAGTGACAGTAAAGGTTTCATACAGTAAGAACAGACAGTAAGGTACTATACAGTGAAAACAGACAGTAAAGATCCATAACAGTGTGAACAGAGATTAAAGGTCCCTTACAGTGAAACAGACAGCAAAGGGCCCATACAGTGTGAACCGACATTAAAGGTCCCATACAGTGAGATCAGACAGTAAATGTCCCATACAGTGCGAACAGACAGTAAAGGTTCATACAGTGGAAAAGACAGTAAAGTTCCCATACAGTGAGAACCAGACAGTAAGGTCCCATACTTGAAAACAGACAGTAAAGGTCCCATACAGTGAAAACAGATAGTAAAGGTCCATACATGAGAACACCAGCAAAGGCCCCATACAGTGTGAACAGACAGCAAAGGTCCCATACAGTGAGAACAGACAGCAAAGGTCCCATACAGTGAGAACAGATAGTAAAGGTCCCATACAGTGAGAACAGACATGACAGTAAAGGCCCATACAGTCGAACAGACAGTAAAGGTCCCATACAGTGCGAAAACAGTAAAGGTCCCATACAGTGAGAATAGATAGTAAAGGTCCCATACAGTGAGAACAGACAGTAAAGGCCCCATACAGTGCGAACAGACAGTAAAGGTCCCATACAGTGTGAAAAGACAGTAAAGTCCCATACATTGAGAACAGACAGTATGGTTTACTACAGTGAGAACAGACAGTAAAGGTCCCATACAGTAAAAACAACAGTAAAGGTGCGATACAGTGGAGACCGACACAAAGGTCCCATAGAGTGAGAACAGACAGTAATGGTCCCATACAGTGCAAAAAGACAGTAAAGGTCCCATAGAGTGAGAACAGACAGTATGGTTTCATACAGTGAGAACAGACAGTAAAGGTCCCATACAGCGAGAACCGACAGCAAAGGTCCCATACAATGTGAACAGACATTAAAGGTCCCATACAGAGAGAACAGACAGTAACTGTCCCATACAGTGTGAACAGACAGTAAAGGTCCATACAGTCGAAAAGCAGTAAAGGTCCCATACAGTGAGAACAGACAGTATGGTTTTCAACATGAGAACAGACAGTAAAGGTCCCAACAGTAAAAACAGACAGTAAAGGTCCGATACAGTGAAAACAGACAGCAAAGGTCCCATACAGTAAGAACAGACAGTAAAGGTTTCATACATTGAGAACAGACAGTAAAGGTCCCATACAGTGAAACAGACAGTAAAGGTCCCATACAGTGAGAACAGACAGCAAAGGTCCCATACAGTGTGAACAACATTAAAGTCCCATACAGTGAGAACAGATGGTAAAGGTCACATACAGTGAGAATGGACAGTAAAGGTCCCATACAGTTAGAACAGACAGTAAAGGCTTCATACAGTGCAAATAGACAGTAAAGGCTTCATACAGTGAGAACAGACAGCAAAGGTCCCATACAGTGTGAACAGACATTAAAGGTCCCATACAGAGAGAACAGACAGTAAATGTCCCATACAGTGTGAACAGACAGTAAATGTCCCATACAGAGAGAACAGACAGTAAATGTCCCTACAGTGTGAAACAGACAGTAATGTCCCATACACTGAGATCAAACAGTAAATGTCCCATACAGTGCGAACAGACAGTAAAGCTCCCATACAGTGCGAAAAGACAGTAAAGGTCCCATACAGTGAGAACAGACAGTAAAGTTTTCATACAGTGAGAACAGACTGTAAAGGTCCCAACAGTGAGAACAGATAGTAAACCCATACGTGGAAACAGACAGTAAAGCTCCCATACAGTGCGAAAAGACAGTAAAGGTCCCATACAGTGCGAAGATAGTAAAGTCCATACAGTGAGAACATAGTAAAGGTCCCATACAGTGAAAACAGACAGTAAGCTCCCATACAGTGCGAAAAGACAGTAAAGGTCCCATACATGAAAACAGACAGTAAAGTTTTCATACAGTGAGAACAGACTGTAAAGGTCCCTTTCAGTGAAAACAGACAGTAAAGGTCCATACAGTGAGAACAGACAGCAAAGGTCCCATACAGTGAGAACAGACATAAAGGTCCCATACAGTGAGACAGACAGTAAAGGTCCCATACAGTGAGGCACTAAGGTACCATACAGTGAGAACGATGTAAAGTCCCATACAGTAGAACAGACAGTAAAGGCCCCATACAGTGCAAACAGGCAGTAAAGGTCCCATACGTGCGAAAGATAGTAAGGTCCCATAGTGAAACAGATAGTAAAGGTCCCATACAGTAGAGAACAGACAGTGAAGGCCCCATACAGTGCGAAAAGACAGTAAGTTCCCATACAGTGAGAACAGACAGTATGGTTTCATACAGTAAAACAGACAGTAAAGGCTGATACAGTGAGAACAGACAGCAAGGTCCCATAGTGAGAACAGACAGTAAAGGTCCCATACAGTGTGAACAGACATAAAGGTCCCATACAGAAAGAACATACATAGGTCCTACAGTGAGAACAGACAGTAAGGTCCCATACAGTGAAACAGACAGTAATGGTCCCATACAGTGTGAACAGACTGTAACGTCCCACACAGTGTGAACAGACAGTAAAGCTTCCATACAATTAGAACAGATAGTAAAGGTCCCATACAGTGAAACAGACAGTAATGGTCCCATACATTGAGAACAGACAGTAAGGTCCCATACAGTGAGAACAGACAGCAAAGGTCCCATACAGTGTGAACAGACATAAAGGTCCCATACAGAGAGAACAGACAGTAATGTCCCATACAGTGTGAACAGACAGTAAATGTCCCATACAGAGAGAACAGACAGTAAATGTCCCATACAGTGTGAACAGACAGTAAATGTCCCATACACTGAGATAAAACAGTAAATGTCCCATACAGTGCGAACAGACAGTAAAGCTCCCATACAGTGCGAAAAGCACGTAAAGGTCCCATACATGAGAACAGACAGTAAAGTTTTCATACAGTGAGAACAGACTGTAAGGTCCCTACAGTGAGAACAAGTAGTAAAGTCCCATACAGTGAAAACAGACATAAGCTCCCATACAGTGCGAAAGACAGTAAAGGTCCCATACAGTGCGAAAAGATAGTAAAGGTCCCATACAGTGAGAACAGATAGTAAATGTCCCATACAGTGAAAACAGACGTAAAGCTCCCATACAGTGCGAAAAGACGTAAAGGTCCCATACAGTAGCAGCACAGTAAAGTTTTCATACAGTGTGAGACAGACTGTAAAGGTCCTATACAGTGAAAACAAGACAGTAAAGGTCCCATACAGTGGAGACAGACAGCAAAGGTCCCATACGTGAGAACAGACAGAAAGGTCCCATACAGTGAAACAGACAGTAAAGGTCCCATACAGTGAGGACACTAAAGGTACCATACAGTGAGAACAGATAGTAGAGGTCCCATACAGTGAGAATAGACAGTAAAGGCCCCATACAGTGCAAACAGGCAGTAAAGGTCCCATACAGTGAGAACAGACAGTATGGTTTCATACAGTAAAAACAGACAGTAAAGGTCCTCAGTGAGACAGACAGCAAAGTCCCATACAGTGAGAACAGACAGTAAGGTCCCATACAGTGTGAACAGACAGAAGGTCCCATACAGAGAACAGACAGTAAGGTCCCATACAGTGAGAACAGACAGTGTAAGGTCCCATACAGTGAGAACAGACGTAATGGTCCCATACAGTGTGAACAGACTGTAAACGTCCCACACATTTTGAACAGACAGTAAAGCTTCCATACAATTAGAACAGATGAAAGGCCCCATACAGTGAGAACAGACAGTAATGGTCCCATACTTGAGAACAGACAGTAAAGGTCCCATACAGTGAGAACAGACAGTAATGGTCCCATACAGTGAGAAGAGACAGTAAAGTTCACTGTGCCATACAGTGAGTGGCACGGCAGGCAGCACAAAAATTTTGATTGAATATCCCATACCTACCAACATTTGGAAAGTCCAATAGGGACAAATGTACAGTGTGCGGCCGTGCGTGCCAATTTTTAGCCCACGCCCACTTTTTAAAAGCCACACCCACTTTTGAGGTACCACCCATTTTAAAGATCACTACTGCCATTTTAAATTGTTGATCTGACTAAACTGGCTAATGAACTGAAAGGCTTGATAACCAGAGGGCTGGGAAATAACCTGGGGGGCTTGATGACACTGGGTAATGAGCTGGAGGGCTTGCTAACACTGGAAATGAACTGGAGGCTTGATAACGCTGGGAAATGAACTGGGGTGCTTGATAAGCCGGAAATGAACCAGAGGTTTGATAATGCTGGGTAATGAACCAGAGGTCTTGATAACACGAGGAAATAACTGGAGGGCTTGATAACGCTGGGAATGAACTGGAGGGCTTGATAATGCTGGAAATGAACTGGAGGCTTAATAGCTGGGAAATGATCTGGGGCTTGATAATGCTGGGAAATGAACCAGAGGGCTTGATAACGTTGGTAATAAACCAGAGGGCTTGATAATGCTGGATAATGAACCAGGGCTTGATAACGCTGGGAATGAACCGGAGGGCTTGATAATGCTGGATAATGAACCAGAGGGCTTGTAACGCTGGGAAATGAACCGAGGGCTTGATAATGCTGAGTATGAACCTGAGGGCTAGATAACGCTGGGAAATGAACCGGAGGGCTTGATAACGCTGGGAAATGAACCAAGGGCTGACTATGTGAAAGAAGCCAGAGGAGAACATGCTGTGCCTGATTGAACCCCCCAACAAATTAAACTTTCATTTCAAATGATTCATTAGTGTGTCTAGTGCAACCCCTCAAACCCCCCTAACAAATTAAATTAATTTAAATTGAATATGAATCATGACATTGGTGTCCAGTGCAAGTGTAACCCTTCGAACACCCCCTCTCCCCCTTCAATACATTTTCATTGAAGTCCAGTCCAAAAAAAAAAACAATATTTTTTTCATATTGTGACAGCCAACTAGACGGTGGTCTGGACAATTAACTAACAATTAACAAACTAACCTCCTGTCTGAAACTTTTTTTCTTCCCGAAGTGAGTCTCCACTGCAAGTTCGGCTATCAGTCAGCCAGGCACCGCACGTTGTAGTACTGCTCTGCTCTTGCTCTGCCTTAAGTCCAAACAGGCCCTAGCGCGTGGCTCTGATTGGCTGCGCTGACTCTGCTCTGGGAAAGAAGCAGCCAATCAGTATCCACGAACTGTGAGACTGTGACGTGGTCCCTGATTGGCTGCTTCTTTCCAGATCTTGCGATTTCACAGGACGGAACTGTGAAGCTGCATTTAATGGGGCTGAAGGTAGGAGGCGCACAGAAGCAATGCACACACGTGAACACACACACAGACGCTAGTGAGCAGCGCGCCAGGGCCGTGCAGTGTGAGCTGAGCAGTCCTGATTGGAAGCCCAGGCCAGGCCCCCTGCCTCTGAGTCACAATACATGCGCCGCTTCCTCCCTCTCCACCACCGGCGTAAGTAAGATCTTTTTTTTTTTTTTTAACTTCTCGCTCTTGAGCCACAGAGACAAAGTGCCACTCTGCTACTTTGTCTCAATGTGGCTCATTAGCGAGACGGCCCTGGTAGCACTTTGTAGTGCATAGATTTGTATGCAAACCAAATACTCTAGATGTAGACAAGGAAAGATAATAACGTTGTATGTGTATGTAGGACCCAGCTGAAAAAGCAACCTTGAAGTGTGGTTGGGCTTAAAATATTTGGAAATGTTATTGAACTATTGCTTTTATTTATCCAACAGAATGGCGGTCTTTTGAAGTAGCATCATAGAGGGAATAAACACGTAAGCAATTAATGGGGTGTGCACTAGGCTTCTATTTTGTATGTATACTATATTAAATTGGTCACTAGTTGCACTTTATAATGATGTAACTATCCCATCTTTAGATATTTTGTGTGTTACAATGGGGTTTTGACTAAGCCTCTGGAATTGTGTCCCCACCCAAGTTAAGGTCATGTGATAGGAAGAGTTAGTCCAAGGAAGCTAGCTCCATTGCGCAAGGACTTTCAGCTCATAAAGGGCAAGTACTGATAGCGTAAACATGTAAGCATTGAATGTGTGTGCACTAGGCTTCTATTTTGTATAGATATGTTGGTCTTGGGTAGAGAGAAAGTTTGGTCCGTTTTCGAACTTTCGAACTTCAAGAAAATTCAAAAGTTCGAAACGGACCCATTAAAGTCAATGGGGAGCTTTATAGTTCAAAAAGTTCAGATGATTTACAGATAAACTAACAATGGTAACTTCAGTAAATGGCTGTGGCACCTGTGTGATAGTGCACCTGTCACTCTCACCAAAACCTGTTTAAACACTTCTTACTTCATGATCAGGCAATTGTCGGGTTTGCGCAAGCTACATTCAAGTTTACAGGCAATTCGAGGGTTTCCTAAACGATACTTTCGAGGGTTACCGAAAATAGAACCATAAATTTGTGGGGTTACTGAAATCAACGATACATTTGAGTTTAGTGAATAATACATTCTAGTCTGGGAAATCCGGGTCCGGTATAGTTCGAGAATCCGAGTCCGTTCAACTTGTTAAAGGGGAACTGTGGTCCAAAAATGCCTTTAGGTAAATTGATAGGAATGGCTCTCTCTGAGAATTTTGCAATTTATTTTTATTGTTTATTTTACATAGTTTTGAAGATACTTACATTTTTGTGTGTGATATGGCAGCAGCATACCAGGTCCCCTGCACTTCCTGCTTCCTGCTCTGAACCTGTCAGTCAATCTGCCCTGTGTCTCCTCCCCTTTGGCACCCCCTGTCTGTCCCACTCATGGACCCCATGGTCCCTCCAGTTTGCAGTCCCTTCACACAGCAAGAGGAGGAGGGCCTCCTGTCTCCCTCACACACTGAGGGAGTCTGAGGCTGTGCTCGCCAGTGACACTGGGCAGGAAGAAGCCCTTAGGAATGTCAGCCCCCCCCATTAACTTTCTGGTCAGTCATTTCTTTATATCTTGGCTTGGAGCAGGTAGAGAGGTGTTGATGGCCGTTTTAAAGGTAGCAAACTGGACTTTCATTTAAACTCAAATTGTTGTTAAGACAACAGTTCCCCTTTAAGGAATTAATTAACTGTTAGTAATTTGAGACAAGAACAAGGTAGTGATGAAAGGACAGACTGGTGGGGATCCTCAAAAGTAAACTAATCGGGGATAAAAATGTGTTCATAAAATCTTGTAATGTTACATGGTTCTATTAACAATTGAGTTTTTTATCTTGTTGCTAATAAAATTCTTGATGTTGGTTGGAAAAACAAAGTCAATAAAGCTGTGGCCTACACTATCCAACAAAGACATTGGTTGTGGTGGGTTTTATTGAAGGTCACACAAAAAGGGGGGAGAGGGATGCTAAACATTAGTAAGTGGATAAGTGGAATATAGGCCATGCAGAAGTCAGAGCACAGAGCAACATCTAATCCTTATTCCTTTCCTGGTCTTAATGCTGAATCAATTAGCCATGAAGTGACAGAGACATAAGCTTACTTTTATAGAATGGATAGTTTTCTCATGTAGTGTGCAAGGGAGGGTCTGGGTGTTTGACAGTTCTTTACTGACTAGCTGTGTCCTGCCCTCTTTAAAAAAGTAAAACTCCCAGAGTTAAAAAACGAGGGATAGGAAGGTCGAGAAGGGGAAAAAAGCAGATTTAAGAACGGTGGTCATTAAACCTTATTCTGTGTGATTAGTTGGAAATGATTTGGCACAGTTTATATGCTCTTAAAGGAGTGTTCTCTCAGAAATGACATATTTTACAAACTTCTGCAATATAACTCCCCTGTGCCCAGCCCCCAGGATCCCTTTCTTGTGAAAAAATTCTGCTTGTAGCTCTGCAATCAGCTTGTAAAGTTCTGCTCGTTTTTGGTGGGTGTCCTTCACTCTACACTGCTTGTTGTCTATCTGCTGTACTGACATGGTATAACCCCCCGCCCCTTTTGACCCCATGACTAATAGACTTTCCCTCTCTTCACGTGCACTGTTTTTTTGCTGCATCAGATAGAGTTTACTGGCAGACAAGAGGGGAAAATTAACCAACTCTTACTGAACTAAGTATTACTTACAGACAACTTACACTTCACTTGGTACTGATTAAGGAAATAAAGTGTATATGTTATGTTTACTTTGATTTCTATGTTTCTATATAGCAGTGTGTACTGTGAGTCTGTCAGTGTGTTTGTGTATATGTGTGAGTCTGTCAGTGTGTTTGTGTATATGTGTGAGTCTGTCAGTGTTTGTGTAACTGTGTACAGCCCTTTCCCATAGAGCCTGGGCATCGGTTTCAGTGTGCATAGTAGTGTAGGTAGGAGACAGACATCCATGATGTACAGCCCTTTCCCATTTCATAGTGCCTGTGCATCACTTTCAGTGTGGCATAGTGTAATACCAAACATTCATCCATCGCACATAGCCCTTTCCCTTCATAGTGCCTGTCATCGGTTTCAGTTTGGCATAGTAGTGTAGGTAAGGAAGACAGAATCCATGATGTACAGCCCTTTCCCATTTCATAGTGCCTTTGCATCACTTTCAGTGTGGCATAGTGTAGATACCAAACAGTCATTCATCGCACATAGCCCTTTCCCATTTCATAGTGCCTGTGCATCACTTTCGAGTGTGGCATAGTGTAGATACCAAACAGTCATCCATCGCACATAGCCCTTTCCCATTTCATAGTGCCTGTGGCATCATATTCAGTGTGGCATAGTAGTGTAGGTAGGAGACAGACATCCATGATGTACAGCCCTTCCCATTTCTATCTATCTATCTATCTACTATCTATCTATCTATCTATCTATCTCTCTGCTATCTATCTATCTATCTATCTATATCGATCTATCTATCTATCTATCTATCTATCTCATCTATCTATCTATCTATCTATCTATCTATCTCGCTATCTATCTATCTATCTATCTATCTATCTATCTACTATCTAACTCTGTTATCTATCTATCTATCTATCTATCTAATCTCTGCTATCTATCTATCTATCTATCTATCTATCATCTATCTATCTATCTCTGCTATCTATCTATCTATCTATCTATCTATCTATCATCTATCTATCTATCTATCTATCTATCTATCTATCTATCTATCTACTATCTATCTATCTATCTATCTATCTATCTATCTATCTATCTATCTATCTATCTATCTATCTCTCTATCTATCTATCTATCTATCGATCTATCTTCTATCTACCTACCTAATCTATCTACATGTCATCTATCTATTTAAATATCTTTCTATCTATTGTTGTGTCTGTCTATCAATTTATTTAAACTTTAAGCTTTTACTTTATCTCCCATATTAGTAAAAATCTTCTCTCTCTCTGTGTCTCTTTCATCCCGACAATTTAAATATGAGGTTAACTCCGGGCACTTTAACTCACCCATTCTGCCTCCTTCCTCTCCTCCTCCTCCTTCTATGAGTCCCGATTCCCTTCTTTAACTCCTGCCACAGGGTCCTGTTTCCCCGCGCGCGTACCTTTAACTATCATTACGCGCGCACGCATCAGCACTATGCACTCTCCCCATTGCATGCCGCTAAGAGAGGTCACTGATTGACGACTACAGTGGCCTCTCAATGCGCATGCCACCACGAACCGCATAGTCGCCAATCTGGCAAGGGCAGAGAGACAAAATCAGGAGGAACAGGGGAGCTTATACCATAAGATTCTGGGGAAAGGAGCATCACAAAGAAGAAACAGGTAAGAGGTGTGGGATCTGTACAATTTTTGTTCTGTAAATCATAACTTCTTTTTAGCACTGAACTATTCCTTTAATACCAGATTTTATATTTCGAATAATGTATACTACAAAGTTATTATTTTTTATAGTATGTAAGTTGAATAAGACATACATCCATCAAGTCCAACCTATTCTCCCCAGCTAAAAGGGGGGAAAAATCCTTCCTGACTCCAACGGCAATCGGAAAGTATCCCCCTGGATCAACCAGATACATATTATTAATACCAGTAATTCTCAATATTTTTTAGTTTTAGAACTTTCCAGGCCTTTTTTATAAGCTATTCAATGAACTTGCCATTACCACTTCTGCTGGAAGACAGTTCCACAGTTTCACCGTTCTCACTGTAAAAACCTTTCCTAACCTGGAGATGAAACTTCTTTTCTTCCAACCTTAAAGGATGTCCACGAGTCCTTTGATATTACCTACTAGTAAACAATGCACCAAGTGTTCATTGTATGGCCCATTAATATATTGTATAGGTTACATGCCCCCACTCAAACGTCGCTTCTTCAATGTAAACAGCCCTACCTTGTCTAATCTGCCTGCATATTCAATCCCTCCATTCCTCTATTAATTTAGTTGCCCTTCTCTGAACTGCTTCAATTTCCAAATGTCCCTTTTGTATATGGGATTCCAAACTGCACCACATATTCCAAATGAGGCCTTACCAGTGCCTTGTAAAGAGGAGAGAATAATATTTTTCTCTCTCGATCTATTCCCCTCTTTATACAAGACAAATCTTGCTATCTCTAGCCGTTGCTACCTGGCATTGTTTGCTATAGCTAATTCTGTTATCTACCAGAACCCCCAATCTTTCCATTGCAGATGCACTTAACACAAGTTTTTAAGGTATAGGTGGCACAGGGATTATTAAATCCTAAATTGCATTACCTTACATTTATCCAACTTGAATCTCATCTGCCATTCTGCTGCCCATTTTGCTAATCTATCTAGGTCACTTGCACACTTGCACATCATTTGAAGTTTCCAAAGCTCTGCATAGTTTGGTGTCATCAGCAAACACTGAGACCTTGCTCTCAATGCCCCATTCTAAGTCATTAAAGAAGTGGCCCCAGTACGAACCCTGAGGCACTCCACTTAGAACTTTAGCCCACCTGTTGTAGCTCCATTAACCCCACTCTCTGTTTGCCATCCAATAACCAGTTCTCTATCCATGAACAATGTTTTCTTCAAGGCCAACAGTCCTCAGTTTTACATTAGTCGCCTAGTGGCACAGTATTAAAGACTTTCACAAAATCCAGTATACTACATCCACTGCTGTGCCTGAATCTAACATCTTCCTAGCTTCTTTATAAAACCAATTAAATTTGTCTGGCCATAATCTATTTCTCGTAAATCCATGCTGACTATCTAATAAGATGAGCTCTGGAGACAAAGTCAAGGATATGATCCTGTAAAACAGTTTCCAGCACCTCCCTACCACTGATGTTAGGCTTACGGTCTATAGTTACCAGGCTGTGATATTACATTTGCTTTTTTCCAATCTAGCGGCACACTCCCAGACCAAAGTGAATCTGAAAAGATGAGAAACAGTGAACTAAGCTGCTTGGAATGGTTCTCATTCATCCGGTCATGGTATATTGTTGTATCAATTAGATCAACTGGACTTGAAATGTAGTTCTGGAAGACGTTTCGCTAGTCATCGACTGGCTTTCTCATTCAGAATGACTTGTACAGAATCTGTGGCAATTATGTACCCTGGAAAATCCCAATTAGCATATCACAGCCAGGTTTTAGGGTGTGATTAGATAGTGGCTAAGAGGTGTTATTGGAACGCCCAGAGTAAGGTGTTAAAACAGCATTGTACATGGCAAGACAGTTGGTGTCGCACCCCCCCACCTCTATTTAGGCTTGGTTTCTTTATTTTCACATAAATGGCCTCCACTTGTATACTCACCAAGGAGGCTGTTGACATGGTGAGGAAAACGGCTGGGCCGAGACAGCACTCTTACCAGCGAACTGATCTCAACCCAGAACAGGTGTGTTCCTTGTTGGACTTGTGCCTGATACCACCTATTTCAAATACAGGATAAGTTCTATAAGCAAAACATGGATGTGCTATGGGATCTCCAGTTTCACCTATTGTGGCCAACCTTTACATGGAGGAGGTAGAAACACAGCCGCTTAATACCTTTAAGGGCATAGCACCCAGCCACTGGTTCAGATATGTTGATGACACCTGGGTTAAAATCCACCAGAAGGAAGTACAAGCTTTTCACAGAACACATGTAATGCGGTCACAAGCTGGGGTCATCACGCCTGCAACACAGAGCCGAGAACATCCCACTAGCACAGAGGCGAAGGCTAAAGAAATGAAACATCTCAGAGGAGCCCTTAAAACTTTGTGGATATCCAGACTGGGCCTTTGTCAAAAGAAGTAGAGGAAAGAAAGAACCAATCACACAGTGAAGGGGAAAAGCAAGACCGGAGGAAGAACCATGGTCATCCCATATGTAGCAGGGGTCTCCGATAAATTAAGAAAATTTGAAAAAACATCGTATCCCTGTCTGCTTTAAACCGAACACCACTGATGCAGCATTGGTACATCCGAAAGACCCAATAAACCAAAACACAAGAAAAGCGACCATCATATATGCAGTGCAGTGCAGTGAAGAATGCTCTGATTTGTATGTGGGGGAACCAAACAGCACTGCTCAACGATGGCCCGCCACAGAAGAGCCAATTCCTCGGGTCAGACTCATCGTGTATCTGCATCTTAAGGATAAAGGACATACCTAATGTTAACATACTGGCGAAGGAACGTGACTGGTTCAAGAGAGGTGTTAAGGAGGCCATTTATTGTGAAAATAAAGAAACCAAGCCTAAATAGAGGTGGGGGTTCGACACCAACTGTCTGCCCTGTACAATGCTGTTTTTAACACCTTACTCTGGGCTGTTCCTATAACACCATCTTAGCCACTATCTAATCACACCCTTAACCTGGCTGTGATATGCCTAATTGGGATTTTCCAGGGTACATAATTGCCACAGATTCTTGTACAAGTCTTCTGAATTGAGAAAGCCAGTCGGATACTAGCGAAACGTCTTCAAGACTACATTTCAAGTCCATTGATCTAATTGAATACAACAGATAGTGAACTAAGCTCTTTTAAAATCTGAGGATGCAATCCATCTGGTCCGGGGATTATTGATATTAACTTTGTCTAATTGTTTCCGTACCATATCCTCTGTTAGCCATGTGAATACTCTTTATTTCTCCCCTGCGTATTATTACAATGCCTGCTATAAGGACAAGGATTCTCACAGTAAAAAGCGTATGTAAAAAAAATGGTTTAGCAGATTAGCCTTTTTGGAATCTGACACAACCATCTCAGCCCCATTACTTAATGGTCCTACATTCTCAGTCCTCATCCTTTTAACCATTTAATACTTAAAAAACATTGGGGTTAAAATGCTTTGTTTGGCATCTGTATTTCATTTTCTATTTTACTAGTTTCAAGGGTATCTCCACTCCACTGATGGAAAAACGTTTTTTTTTTTTTTTTTAATCTAGCTGATAGTACAACTTCCCTCCCCCAACCCCTCCTACTTTTATTATCTCAAAAAATTCCCTCGTGTTTGTTTGCAGTAGCCAGGGAAGTTCGTCGTTTCTTCTGCTACTGTGCTGGGCGGCTGTCAGTCAATGTGCATCATCACATCATATTCATTATTTCTGCCACACCCACTTGACCCCACTGAAGCCAAATGTAAACAAAGCTTTTTCTACCTGTCTCTGCATGATCTATTTACAGCTGATAGTGGCATGGAGAGACAAAGGGGCATATTTATAAAGGTTTATTAACTTTTCGCGGCCGTTTTCGCGGACATTAACGCATAATCTGCGTTTACCGCGATTTATAAGGTCCGAAAACGGCCGCGAAAGTTAACGAAGCGTTAACCTTTCGCGCCGTATTACCTGTTACCCACCGCCGCCCTTCTATTTTATAAATCGGCGGTACTGGTTTCGCTCGGCTAGTATCGGCTGTTTTACTTCGCCACCTTGAAGGAGGCGAAGTCAGCCGATACTAACCTCCCGCGGCGGGATGGTGGCAGGCAACCTGCGGCGGGTGGTCGCACCCGCCCCGGGAGACAACCCCACCCCGCCCACACACCCCGGGCGGCAGCGGCCACCACCCGCCGCCGCCCGCCACTCTCCGCAGCGCCCCTCCCAACCCGTTCCCCTTCGCGGCATCTCGAACGGGAGGCTAGAGGGGCTGCCGGAAGGGGGCCGCAGCAGGTGGTCGCGACCGACCACCCGCCGCGCACCCCCTCCCCGTCAACCCCTCCAAGCCCCCCTCCCCGTGCCGCTTCCCGGGGAGGGGACAGGAGGGAGCCGCTGGGGGGGTGGAGGCTCCTCCGCTGGGCCCGAGAAGGGCCTTTTGGGGCTTAGGTCCCGCAGCTCGAACCGGACCCCCTCCCCGGCAATGTTCTCACTGTATGGGACCTTTACTGTCTGTTTTCACTGTATGGGAGCTTTACTGTCTGTTCTCACTGTATAAAACCTTTACTGTCTGTTCTCACTGTAATGGACCTTTACTGTTTTACACACTGTATGGGACCTTTACTGTGTGTTGACACTTTATGGGACCTTTACTGTCTATACTCACTGTATGTGACCTTTACTGTCTGTTCTTACTGTATGGGACCTTTACTGTCTGTTCTCACTGTATGGGACCTTTACGGCCTAATGTGCGATGGATGACTGTTTGGTATCTACACTATGCCACACTGAAAGTGATGCACAGGCACTATGAAATGGAAAGGGCTATGTGCGATGAATGACTGTTTGGTATCTACACTATGCCACACTGAAAGTGATGCACAGGCACTATGAAATGGGAAAGGCTGTACATCATGGATGTCTGTCTCCTACCTACACTACTATGCCACACTGAAACCGATGCACAGGCACTATGAAAGGGAAAGGGCTATGTGCGATGGATGACTGTTTGGTATCTACACTATGCCACACTGAAAGTGATGCACAGGCACTATGAAATGGGAAAGGGCTGTACATCATGGATGTCTGTCTCCTACCTACACTCTATGCCACACTGAAAACGATGCACAGGCTCTATGGGAAAGGGCGTACACAGTTACACAAACACACTGACAGACTCACACATATACACCAAACCACTGACGACTCACACATATACACACAACCACTGACAGACTCACAGTTACACACTGCTATATGAAACATAGAAATCAAAGTAAACATTACATATACATTTTATTTCCTTAATCAGTACCAAGTGAAGTGTAAGTTGTCTGTAAGTAATACTTAGTTTCAGTAATGAGTTGTGTTAATTTTCCCCTCTTCTGTCTGCCAGTAAACTCTATCTGATGCAGCAAAAAAACAGTGCACGTGAAGAGAGGAAAGTCTATTAGTCATGGGGTCAAAAGGGGCGGGGTTTATACCATGTCAGTACAGCAGATAGACAACAAGCAGTGTAGAGTGAAGGACACTCCCACCAAAAACGAGCAGAACTTTACAAGCTGATTGCAGAGGCTACAAGCAGAATTTTTTCACAAGAAAGGGATCCTGGGGGCTGGGGCACAGGGGAGTTTATTTGCAGAGTTTGTAAAATATGTCATTTCTGAGAGAACACTTCCTTTAAGAGCATATAACCTGTGCCAAATCATTTCCCAACTAATCACACGTAATAAGGTTTAATGACCACCGTTCTTAAATCTGCTTTTTCCCCTTCTCTGACCTTCCATCCCTCGTTTTTTAACTCTGGGAGTTTTACTTTTTAAAGAGGGCAGGACACAGCTAGTCAGTAAGAAACTGTCAAACACCCAGACCCTCCCTCTGCACACTACATGTAAAACTATCCATTCTATAAAAGTAAACTTATGTCTCTGTCACTTCATGGCTAATTGATTCAGCATTAAGACCAGGAAAGGAATAAGGATTATCTGTTGCTCTGTGCTCTTGACTTCTGCATGGCCTATATTCCACTTATCCACTTACTATGTTTAGCACCCTCTCCCCCCCTTGTTGTTGACCTTCAATAAAACCACTCCACACCATTGTCTTTGTTGGATAGTGTAGGCCACAGCTTATTGATTTGTTTTTTCCAACCAACATACAAGAATTTTATTAGCAACAGAGATAAAAACTCAATTGTTAATAGAACCATGTAACATTACAAGATTTTATGAACACATTTTATCCCGATTAGTTTACTTTTGAGGATCCCCCCAGTCTGTCCTTTCATCACTACCTTGTTCTTGTCTCAAATTACTAACAGTTAATTAATTCCTTAAAGGGAACTGTTGTCTTCAAACATTTGAGTTTAAATGAAAGTCCAGTTTGCTACCTTTAAAACGAGCCATCAACCACCTCTCTACTGCTCCACAGCCCAGATATAAAGAAATGACTGACCAGAAAGTTAATGGGCGGGGAGGCTGACATTCCTAAGGCTTCTTCTCTGCACAGTGTCACTGGCGAGCACAGCCTCAGACTCCCTCAGTGTGTGAGGGAGACAGGAAGGCCCTCCTCCTCTCTGCTGTGTGAAGGGACTGCAACTGGAGGGACCATGGGGTCCATGAGTGGGACAGACAGGGGGGCTGCAAAGGGGAGGAGACACAGGGCAATTGACTGACATGGGTTTCAGAGCAGGAAGCAGGAAGTGCAGGGGACCTGGTGATGCTGCCATATCACACACAAAAATGTAAGTATCTTCAAAACTATGTAAAATAAACAATAAAAATAAATTGCAAAATTCTCAGGAGAGCCATTCCTATCAATTTACCTAAAGTCATTTTTGGACCACAGTTCCCCTTTAACAAGTCTGAACGGACTCGGACCTTCTCGAACTATACCGGACCCGGATTTCCCAGACTAGAATGTATTATTCACTAAACCCAAATGTATCGTTTGATTTCAGTAACCCACAAATTTATGGTTCTATTTTCGGTAACCCTCGAAAGTATCGTTTAGGAACCCTCGAATTGCCTGTAACCCTTGAATGTAGCTTGCGCAAACCCGCAATTGCCTGATGAGAGTAAGAAGTGTTTTAAACAGGTTTTGGTGAGAGTGACAGGTGCCACTATCACCAGTGCCACAGCCATTTACTGTAAGTTACCATTGTTAGTTTATCTGTAAATCATCGGAACTTTTTGAACTATAAGCTCCCCATTGACTTTATGGGTCCGTTTCGAACTTTTGAATTTTCTCTGAAGTTCGAAAGTTCGAAAACGACCAAACTTTCTCTCTACCCAAGACCAACTATATCTAACAAAATAGAAGCCTAGTGCACACCACATTCAATTGCTTACATGTTACGCTATCAGTACTTGCCCTTTATGAGCTGAAAGTCCTTGCTGCAATGGAGCTAGCTTCCTTGGACTAACTCTTCCTGTCACATGACCTTAACTTGGTGGGTTACACAATTCCAAGGCTTAGTCAAACCCCATTGTAACACACAAAATATCTAAAGATGGGATAGTATACCTCCTTATAAATGCAACTAGTGACCATTTAATATAGTATACCAAAATAGAAGCCTAGTGCACACCCCATTCAATTGCTTACGTGTTTATTCCCTCTATGATGCTACTTCAAAGACCGCCATTCTGTCTGGTATAATAAAAGCAATAGTTCAATAACATTTCCAAATTATTTAGCCCAACCACCACTTCAAGGTTTGCTTTTTCAGCTGGGTCCTACATACACATACACCGTTATTATCTTTCCTTGTCTCACATCTAGAGTATTTGGTTTGCATACAAATCATAGCACTACAAAGTGCTACCAGGGCCGTCTCGCTAATGAGCCACATTGAGACAAAGTAGCAGAGTGGCACTTTGTCTCTCTGTGGCTCAAGACGAGAAGTTAAAAAAAAAAAAAAAGATCTTACTTACGCCGGTGGAGAGGGAGGAAGCGCGCATGTATTGTGACTCAGAGGCAGGGGGCCTGGCCTGGGCTTCCAATCAGGACTGCTCAGCTCACACTGCACGGCCCTGGCGCGCTGCTCACTAGCGTCTGTGTGTCTGTGTTCACGTGTGGTGCATTGCCTTCTGTGCGCCTCCTACCTTCAGCCCCATTAAATGCAGCTTCCAGCATTCCTGTCCTGTGAAATCGCAAGATCTGGGAAAGAGCCCCAATCAGGGACCACGTCACAGTCTCACAGTTCGTGGATACTGATTGGCTGCTTCTTTCCCAAGCAAGTCAGCGCAGCCAATCAGGCCACGCGCCTAGGGCCTGTTTGGACTTAAGGCAGAGCAAGAGCAGAGCAGTACTACAACTGCGGTGCCTGGCTGACTGATAGCCGAACTTGCATGGAGACTCACTTCTGGAAGAAAAAAAGTTTCAGACAGGAGGTTAGTTTGTTATTGTTAGTTAATTGTCCGACCAGTCCTAGTTGTGGCTGTCACAATATGAAAAAAAATATTGTTTTTTTTTTTTGGACTGGACTTCAATGAAAATGTATCTGAAGGGGGAGAGGGGTGTTCGAAGGGTTACACTTGCACTGGACACCAATGTCATGATTCATATTCAATTTAAATTTAATTTAATTTGTTAGGGGGGTTTGAGGGGTTGCACTAGACACACTAATGAATCATTTGAAATGAAAGTTTAATTTGTTGGGGGGGTTCATTATCAGGCACAGCATGTTCTCCTCTGGCTTCTTTCACATAGTCCCTCTGGTTCATTCCCAGCTTATCAAGCCCTCCGGTTCATTTCCCAGCGTTATCTAGCCCTCAGGTTCATTACCCAGCTTATCAAGCCCTCCGGTTCATTTCCCAGCGTTATCAGCCTCTGGTCATTTCCAGCATTATCAAGCCCTCCGTTTCATTTCCCGCGTTATCAGCACCTCTGGTTCTATTATCCAGCAATTATCAAGCCCTCTGTTATTACCCCACGTTATCAACCTCTGGTTCATTTCCCGCATTATCAAGCCCCCCAGATCATTCCCCAGCTTATAACCCTCCAGTTCATTTCCCAGCATTATCAAGCCCTCCAGTTCATTTCCCAGCGTTTCAAGCCCTCCAGTTCATTTCCTCGTGTTATCAAACCTCTGGTTCATTACCCAGCATTATCAAACCTCGTTTCATTTCCCGGCGTTATCAAGCACCCCAGTTCATTTCCCAGCGTTATCAAGCCCTCCAGTTCATTCCAGTGTTAGCAACGCCTCCAGCTCATTACCCGTGTCATCAAGCCCCCCAGGTTATTTCCCAGCCCTCTGGTTATCAAGCCTTTCAGTTCATTAGCCAGTTTAGTCAGATCAACAATTTAAAATGGCAGTAGTGATCTTTAAAATGGGTGGTACCTCAAAAAGTGGGTGTGCTTTTAAAAGTGGGCGTGGGCTAAAAATTGGCACGCACGGCCGCACACGTACATTTGTTCCCTCATTGGACTTCCAAATGTTGGTAGGTATGGGATATTCAATCAAAATTTTTTGTGCTGCCTGCCTGTGCCATCTCACTGTATGGCACAGTGAACTTTACTGTCTCTTCTCACTGTATGGCCATTCTGTCTTTCTCACTGTATGGGACCTTTACTGTCTGTTCTCAATGTATGGGACCATTACTGTCTGTTCTCACTGTATGGGGACCTTTACTACTGTTCTAATTGTATGGAAGCTTTACTGTCTGTTCACCTGTGTGGGACGTTTACAGTCTGTTCACACTGTATGGGACCATTACTGTCTGTTCTCACTGTATGGGACCTTTACTGTCTGTTCTCACTGTATGGGACCTTTACTGTCTGTTCTCTGTATGGGACCTTTACTGTCTGTTCACACTGTATGGGACCTTTTTCCTCTGTTCTCACTGTATCGGACCTTACTGTCTGTTTTTACTGTATGAACCATACGTTGTTCTCACTGTATGGGACCTTTACTGCCTGTTTGCACTGTATGGGCCTTTACTGTCTATTCTCACGTATGGGACCTCTACTATCTGTTCTCACTGTATGGTACCTTTAGTGTCCTCACTGTATGGGACCTTTACTGTCTGTTCTCACTGTATGGGACCTTTACTGTCTGTTCTCACTGTATGGGACCTTTGCTGTCTGTTCTCACTGTATGGGACCTTTACTGTCTGTTTTCACTGTATAGGACCTTTACAGTCTGTTCTCACTGTATGAAAACTTTACTGTCTGTTCTCACTGTATGGGACCTTTACTGTCTTTTCGCACTGTATGGGAGCTTTACTGTCTGTTTTCACTGTATGGGACATTTACTATCTGTTCTCACTGTATGGGACCTTTACTATCTTTTCGCACTGTATGGGACCTTTACTGTCTTTTCGCACTGTATGGGAGCTTTACTGTCTGTTTTCACTGTATGGACCTTTACATCTGTTCTCACTGTATGGGACCTTTACAGTCTGTTCTCACTGTATGAAAACTTTACTGTCTGTTCTCACTGTATGGGACCTTTACTGTCTTTTCGCACTGTATGGGACTTTACTGTCTGTTCGCACTGTATGGGACATTTACTGTTTATCTCAGTGTAGGGACTTTACTGTCTGTTCACACTGTATGGGACATTTACTGTCTGTTCTCTCTGTATGACTTTACTGTCTGTTCCACTGTATGGGACATTACTGTCTGTTCTCTCTGTATGGGACCTTTAATGTCTGTTCACACTGTATGGGACCTTTGCTGTCTGTTCTCACTGTATGGGACCTTTACTGTCTGTTCTCAATGTATGGGACCATTACTGTCTGTTCTCACTGTATGGGACCTTTACTATCTGTTCTAATTGTATGGAAGCTTTACTGTCTGTTCACACTGTGTGGGACGTTTACAGTCTGTTCACACTGTATGGGACCATTACTGTCTGTTCTCACTGTATGGGACCTTTACTGTCTGTTCTCACTGTATGGGACCTTACTGTATGTTCTCTGTATGGGACCTTTACTGTCTGTTCACACTGTATGGGACCTTTACTGTCTTTTCTCACTGTATGGGACCTTTGCTGTTGTCGTTCTCACTGTATCAGACCTTTACTGTCTGTTTTTCTGTATGAAACCAACTGTCTGTTCTCACTGTATGGGACCTTTACTGTCTTTTCGCACTGTATGGGGCCTTCACTGTCTGTTCTCACTGTATGGGACCTTTACTATCTGTTCTCACTGTATGGGACCTTACTATCTTTCTGCACTGTATGGGACCTTTACTGCCTGTTTGCACTGTATGGGGCCTTTACTGTCTGTTCTCACTGTATGGGACCTTTACTATCTGTCTCACTGTATGGTACCTTAGTGTCCTCACTGTATGGGACCTTTACTGTCTGTCTCACTGTATGGGACCTTTACTGTCTGTTCTCACTGTTGGGACCTTTGCTGTCTGTTCTCACTGTATGGGACTTTACTGTCTGTTTTCACTGAAAGGGACCTTTACAGTCGGTTCTCACCTGTATGAAAACTTTACTGTCTGTTTTCACTGTATGGGACTTTACTGTCTTTTCGCACTGTATGGGAGCTTTACTGTCGTTTTCACTGTATGGGACCTTTACTATCTTTCTCACTGTATGGGACCTTTACTATCTTTTCGCACTGTATGGGACCTTTACTGTCTTTTCGCACTGTATGGGAGCTTTACTGTCTTTTTCACTGTATGGGACTTACTATCTTCTCACTGTATGGACCTTTACAGTCTGTTCTCACTGTATGAAAACTTTACTGTCTGTTCTCACTGTATGGGACCTTTACTGTCTTTTCGCACTGTATGGGGGCTTTACTGTCTGTTCGCACTGTATGGGACATTTACTGTTTGATCTCAGTGTATGGGACATTTACTGTCGTTCACACTGTATGGGACATTTACTGTCTGTTCTCTCTGTATGGGACATTTACTGTCTGTTCACACTGTATGGGACATTTACTGTCTGTTCTCTCTGTATGGGACCTTAATGTCTGTTCACACTGTATGGGACCTTTGCTGTCGTTCTCACTGTATGAAGCCTTTACTGTCTATTTGCACTGTATGAAGCCTTTACTGTCTGTTCTAACTGTATGGGACCTTTACTGTCCATTCTTCACTGTATGGACCTTTACCATCTGTTCTCACTGTATGGGACCTTAATGTCTGTTCACACTGTATGGGACCTTTGCTGTCTGTTCTCACTGTATGGGACCTTTACTTCTGTTTTCACTGTATGGGACCTTTACTGTCTGTTCTCAATGTATGAAACCTTTACTGTCTGTTTCTTACTGTATGGGACCTTTGCTGTCTGTTTTCACTGTATCACCTTTACTGTCTGTTTTTACTGTATGGGACCTTTACTGTCTGTTCTCACTGTATGAAACCATACTGTCTGTTCTCACTGTATGGACCTTTACTGTCTTTTCGCACGTATGGGACCTTTACGTCTGTTCACACTGTATGGGACAGTTACTGTCTGGTTCTCTCTGTTATGGGACCTTTAATGTCTGTTCACATTGTATGGGACCTTTGCTGTCGGTTCTCGCTGTATGGGACCTTTACTGTCTGTTCTCACTGTATGAAACCATACTGTCTGTTCTCACTCTATGGGACCTTTACTGTCTTTTTGCACTGTATGGGACCATTACTGTCTGTTCTCACTCTATGGGACCTTTGCTGTCGGTTCCACTGTATCGCACCTTTACTGTCTGTTTTTTACTGTATGGGACCTTTACTGTCTGTTCTCACTGTATGAAACCATACTGTCTTTTCTCAATGTATGGGACCTTTACTGTCTTTTCACACTGTATGGGACCTTTACTGTCTGTTCGCACTGTATGGGGCCTTTTACTGTCTGTTCTCACTGTATGGGACCTTTACTATCTATTCTCACTGTATGGACCTTTACTGCTTTCGCACTGTATGGGACCTTTACTGTGTTCGCACTGTATGGGGCCTTTACTGTCTGTTCTCACTGTATGGGACCTTTACTATCTGTTCTCACTGTATGGGACCTTTGCTGTCTGTTCTCACTGTATGGGACCTTTGCTGTCTGTTCACTGTATGGGACCTTTGCTGTCTGTTCTCACGTATGGGACCTTTACTATCTGTTTTCACTGTATGGGACCTTTACTGTCTGTTTTCACTGTATGGGACCTTACTGTCTGTTCTCACTGTATGGGACCTTTACTGTTCTTTTCGCACTGTATGAGACCTTTACTGTCTGTTCCACTGTATGGGACATTTACTGTCTGATCTCACTGTATGGGACCTTTAATGTCGGTTCACACTGTATGGGCCCTTTGCTGTCTGTTCTCACTGTAAGGGACCTTTAATCTCTGTTCACACTGTATGGATCTTTACTGTCTGTTTTCACTGTATAGTACCTTCTGTCTGTTCTTACTGTATGAAACCTTTACTGTCACTGTCTGTTCTCACTGTATGGAATTAATGTCTGTTCACACTGTATGGGCCCTTTGCTGTCTGTTCTCACTGTAAGGGACCTTTATCTCTGTTCACACTGTATGGGATCTTTACTGTCTGTTTTCACTGTATAGTACCTTTACTGTCTGTTCTCACTGTATGAAACCTTACTGTCTTTCGCACTGTATGGGACCTTACTGTCTGTTCACACTGTATGGGACCTTTGTGTCTGTTCTGACTGTATGGGACCTTTCTGTCTGTTCTCACTGTATGAGCCTTTACTGTCTGTTCTCACTGTATGGGACCTTTACTGTCTGTTCTCACTGTATGGGACCTTTACTGTCTATTCTCACTGTATGCGACTTTTACCATCTGTTCTCACTGTATGGGACCTTTGTTGTCTGTTCACACCTGTATGGGACCTTTGTTGTCTGTTCTGACTGTATGGGACCTTTACTGTCTGTCTCACTGTATGAAGCCTTTACTGTCTGTTCTCACTGTATGGGACCTTTACTGTCTGTTCTCACTGTATGGGACCTTTACTGTCTATTCTCACTGTAGCGACCTTTACCATCTGTTCTCACTGTATGGGACTTTAATGTCTGTTCACACTGTATGGGACCTTTGCTGTCTGTTCTCACTGTATGGGACCTTTACTGTCTGTTTTCACTGTATGGGAGCTTTACTGTCTGTTCTCACTGATAAAACCTTTACTTGTTGTTCTCCTTATGGACCTTTACTGTTTTACACACTGTATGGACCTTTACGTGTGTTGACACTTTATGGGACCTTTACTGTCTATACTCACTGTAGTGACCTTATACTGCTGTTCTACTGTATGGGACTTTTACTGTCTGTTCTCACTGTTATGGGACCTTTACTGTCTGTTCTCACTGTATAGGACCTTTACTGTCTATTCTCACTGTATGCGACCTTTAACTGTTCTCACTGTATGCAACCTTTATGTCTGTTCTCACGTATG